>CM037853.1:55970081-56029221 GCA_021234595.1 Delia radicum
GTGAGCCATCTCATTTGTTTAAAAAAAACGTTTGAGATTTAGTCGACTAAAAAGAAACAGAAATATTATTCAAATCAGACATCACACGTTAATATCCGAATGGCAATTTTTATAACTGCAATACGTCTTTGGAATAATATTCCTTCAACAATTAAAGAAATTGGAATTTTTCAAAATTTCACCCGGGGTCAAACGGGGTCATACGGGTCAAAAGTCGGGACATCAGAATTCGTTTTAGACGTTTGGTTCCTTCGGCAAAGTTTCTTATTTTGATCACTAGAATACGATTTTCCTTGAACGTTGGGCGACTTTTTTGGTGGTTTTTTTTAGCGATTGACTTCGTGAAAAAGAGAAGAAACCGGTTAACAGCGGGTTTAATTTTAAGCTTTGGGATTCAACTCTATATATTTAAAAAGGAGTGTACATTTTGATTGTCATTCCTTAACTCGAGAACATCTGCATAAAATAAAAAATGGCTGAATACGTTTTGTAGAACATGCAATTAGGATGGTTTTAAAAAAAATTGTTTAAAATATTTTCGTATGCCCGAGTTGTGGTGATTTTTCCGAACATTAGTCATTTTCATATAAATTGTGTGAATATCAAAAATTGTTGCTTTGTTACACTGCATTGCTTGTATAGGGGTACATTCTTCTTCGAAATATCAATCCACCACGACTTTGTAACGGAACCAGACTTTCAATAAAAATAAATAATGAAGTCAAAATAACGTTTGTCGGGTCAGCTAGTATGTACTATAAATAAAATTACTGGTCTTCGATGACAACAAAAACAAAACAGGTTGATTGAATTTCTAAATTTTTGTATATAAAAAAAAAAATCTGCTTGAAAATGAGTAAAACTTTAAAGTGATTTTGCGGACAAACTGCACCATTTATTGAAAAATAATGTACGCCGTTGAAATCAGCGTGAGGGTCAGTGAGGGTCAGAACCTCTTTGTTATTTTATATTTTATAAAATCTGTAATGTTTGCCATTAAATATTTAATTTACAAAATATTGACGTTGACACTGCCCACTTTATCCAGTATGTAGCTCCCTTTGTTCATTAAGACCAAACATAAACTCCTTAAGGACTATTTACTGCAACTGCTACTTTCTTAAAAAGATAAGACGTCATAAAAATAATATTGAAAAAAAAAACCTTAAAAATCTTATTAAAAAAGACAAACCCTTAAGAATTAATAAACCGCGAAGCTGTTAATAACGGAAAGAAACCACATTCAACAACAAATTTTAACGACAGGTCCTGCCTGCCACAGATTAAAATCTACAAGAAATATAAATAACAATAAAAGAAGACAAATTAAATGATGGCTACAAAAGAAAATATGGTGTGTATACCGTTTACCAAACCATGTAACTACCCAGGCAGAAAAATACAATCGGCATAGTGTTTGCAAAGCGTCGGCGACGGTCGGTTATGCGTTGGCTGAACGTGGAAGATTAACAATCTTGACACCATTGTCCCAAACTCAACAGACCCGACAAAAGTGACAGATGAAAAATTTGTTTGTAAAAACCGTATTATTACTATTTTTTAAATAACTTTTTTTCTGAATGTTGTGTGAGAACGGGTAAGTATTGAATTAACCATTAGTTAGTATATACACTGTATTGTGGATATATTTGTTTCATTCTAACACGATGTTTTGAAGAGTTGACATCGACAGTATTTTTGAGAAAATTTGTCGGTTATGCCAGAATTTAGTGTCCGGTCTAGTTAGTCTATGGTATTATCCTGTTACCCGATTGATAACAGTGGCCAACCGTTGGTTTCAGCGAACTTGACACCGTTGGCATAACGTTGGTAATCCAAAATATTTGGAGCGTTTAAAATAGCGTAATTAAATATATTTTGAGAAATATGTATAATAAAACACATTTAAAAAGCTGCAGTGCGCCCCGGTAGGCAAGTTGGTAGCATGCTGGCTTATCAGTGCGGGTGTCGTGGGTTCAATTCTCACCAGATTCACTGATCTGTTTTCTCTACAACGCGCCGAAATAAATTATAGCTAGTGCTCGGTTAGGGTAATAGTGTATAATTTGTAATTATATGATTTTTAATTAATAAAATAACTTTTTTTTTTTCGGGTGGGTACAGGTAAAACACATGCTTTGCAAAAAAAATAGTGTTTTCCTAGTTCAATACAGACTTCGGCGACGTCAATTACATTTCAAAATCGTTCTCTTGTGAAATTTTTCTATATCATTAATAATTTCAGACCTACGCTCACACTTGTGGGCTTAAACGCTTCCTTGGGAAATTTTAAATTTTGTCAATACCAGACATGGGATATAATTCCAATATCTGTGTATTTAATTACAGGCCAATTACTTTTTTATGTTCAATTACATGTAATTGGGTGTAAGTGAGTAACTGCCCTGTAATTAAATACCCAGATGTTGTTACTAATCCCCATGTTTGGTATGAAAGACTTTACAAATTTTCCAAGGAAGCGATTAAGCTCACAAGTGTGAGTGTAGGTCTGATATTATTAATGATATATAAAAATTCTATAAGTGAACGATTTTGAAATATAATTTACGTCGCCCAAGTATGGTTCAATATTAGTTGCACCTTTGGTAATTTTTAACACGGTGGGTTTCACAAAAATAATAGTGGTTTTCCAGTACTATTTTTGTTTGGTACGGTTGTCAATTTCTGCCTGTGTAACTTTACATTTTACATGAAAAGAAAATAAAAAAAAAATGGTCTTTTTATGTAAAGTAACATATTGCAAATACCCTCCCCTGAACTCCAAAAAAAAAAAAACAATGGAACCTGGAACAATGTAGCAGCAACACATGAAAAACAAAAACGGTAAATGCGTTTTGAGAGCTGGTGTTAAAAAATAAGACATTTATTTTGTAGGTTTCTGTATATGTCGCTATTTTAACTATATTCGTATATGAGTTACTTCAAACTTTTCGACTCCTGTTGATACTGCCTTTGGATGCTTCGTTAATGAGTTAATATGAACGATGTACTGGGTTAGGTTAATCTTACCTAAAAATTATGACATGCAAAGTTTCTCATTAAAGCGTCTTAACCAAAAGAATTGATGGTCATTTTAAAGTCGAAAAAATAAAAACGGACTTGAAAATAAAAGTCTTTTTTATAAATTTTATGTTTTTGCTTATAGTCTTTAACTGTAAGATCCAACCCAATACAAAATGTATTTACTAGACTTGAGAGATGCAGTCGCTGAAAAATTAATTTAAATATATCCGTTTGGTGAAAAGTTGTATTTTGGTTTATAAGTGAAACCAAAATTATCCGGATTTTTATATTGTCTCTGATTTTTCCATAGGGTTTTAGCGCCGTTTAATGGAATTCACTTTTGAGAACAGTGTCTGAAAAACTATGAAACTCTACATATATACATGTAACTCTACATGTATACCACGAACATCACAAACTTATAAGTCCGAAGAATTTTATGCAACTTAAAGAGGAAAATTAATTTTTTAAAATTTAAAAGTGAAACATTTAAAGGAAAATAGTCTTTTATAAAATGCAACTAAAAATGGAAAATATTAACCACAAATATGAAAAATATGCCCTTAAAAGAACACTTATTGCTAAAATAAAAGTTTTAAAACATAAAAGATATTTGAATTTGGCACCTTTTGATACACTCTCATAAAAATTATAAAATTTCATATAACCGAATCGATTCAGTTGCTGCAACCTTGTAAATTCGGGTGCCACAACCGAATGCAGTTGCCACAACCGAATTCAGTTGCCACAACCGAATTCAGTCGCCACAACCGAATTCGGCTATCACAACCACCAATTCGGTTACAACAACCCAATTCAGCTGTTACAACCGAATTTTTGAGATTGCAGCAACCGAATCAATTCGGTAGGACCACACGCTTTTCTTCGGTTCGGCAAGATTTTCAAATTGAGACATGGTTTTGCTTAAATCAGAATATTAAAATGTTTCCAAATATTATTACATTATTACATATTAACAAATTTAAAAATATAAAAACGCTTGCAATTTCGCCAAAATATGCAAAAATATGAAACTACAAATCGAAGCCGTTTTCTCTAAATTGTATGATTTGAATAAATATTTGCTTCACATCAATTTTAAATTATGGACAAAAAACATGCATTTGAAATTCCTTGCGCTACTTATAAGGAATTGGAGTAACCTTTTTCAAAATGTAAGTTTTGTGCTTATAGCATTCACAATTATGATTTGAAATTGGCTAGCAGCGTATTGCGTGATCAGAGTGTCTTTGTAAATAGCACCTCCGAATCAAAAAGGCATCTTAAAAAATTTGATACACAAATATTTTATAAACTTTTAAGCATTTTGTGAAATTTAGCTTTATTTTTTTCGCATTTTTTTTTTATACAAGTTTAATATAATTTTTATTAAAAATAAAAATTATGTTTTTTCGACCTTTAATTTTGCAATGAAAATGAAAATTATTCAAGTTCGAGGCCATACTCTATATTTCTTTATTAGGATATTGTCCTAACAAATAATCTATAGATTTTTATAAAAAACCGGGGCCCGGATTCTATAAGACGATCATCGTCTGGCGACATCGTTTTGACGATCACGTTGCTTCACGTAAAGAAAAAGTTTGATATTGATTTTTCGATATCACTGTTTTGACAGCTTATTTGCTTACTACAAGCACAAAATTATTTAAACGTTGTCGTCAAAACGATTGCAAATGTACGATAGCAAATAGCTATCGTCTTGCATATTTTATTTTCTAAAAGACAACAATTATTGTTATTTCTGCTTCATTTTGAACTTTAATTATAATTTGTTATTAAAAACTGTTATAAAGATACCTTAAAAGACCATTTTTACTTACAAAATTTTTTAGCATCACACTCAAAATAGTAGTGACACTTACTATATGAAAGTTGCTTATGCAATAAGTAGTACACTCAAAAAAATAAGTAAGTAGAAAAGTTAGTAAAACGTCTTGTTAATCAATTGTTCTATTTTTCAGCAATGTAATGTTTTTTGCTGTTTTTATGTTTCCAGCTAAAATTTTAGTTATACTTATTCAGCACTAAACTTTTTTGAACTAATGTTTTACTAATATTTAACTAATGCTTTACTAATTTATTTTGCTAAAAAATGTGCTCATTAAAAGTGTGTATGACAACCATATTGAAAATATACGCATAATGAAGTAGCGGCATATAAGTAGTTGGTGCTGCATGTCAGTAGCGACATGTCAGTAGAGACGAGCGGCACGTGTAGTAGAGACGAGCAAAATGGTCCTAAAAAGTACAACTCTTGAAAGGCATATAAAAAATCAGCCATGGAAGATTTTTGTATCTGTTTTTCATAAATAATAAAACAAAAAGGCGCCCATAATGTGTATCATACACATTAGGCCGGGTCGATTTGTGGGGAGGCAAAAAAATCGCCCAAAGCTCAGTGAAAATCGTATTCTAGGGATCAAAATAAGAAACTTTGCGGAATTAACCATACCTCTAAAACGAATTCTACTACCCCGAAACTGTTGACTTTTGTCCCGTAGGGTCAAGTTTTGAAAAATCCCACTTTGACCCATGTAGAGTGCCCCAATCGAGTCCAAATGTATGACCGACCCCCACTAACTTTGAAGGGCCGATCCACCCATGCTCGTGGCACACCCCCCTGGAACTCCCCTGGGGGGTTCCCCATACAAACATTTCAAAAAATCTCCATTTTTGGCACTTTATTTATTATTTTTTATTTATTTTATTTATTTTTAATATTTTATTTATTTTTTCTCTTTAGAAATTTATTTAGTCAGAACATATGTAAATGAAAAAATTAATTTAACTTAGTAATAGAAAAGAAAAGATAAAAAATTACTGTTTGAAGTCTTTTTTGCTTTCAAGTCTGGGCAATTTCGCACGGCTCTCTAACGTCGTCGCCATAACAGCCTCTACATTTTCCGGTATAACTCGTTTGGAAACGCTAGCTAGCAATTGAACGTGTCGTTCTGTTCCTTGTATGTGTGATGGAATTTTTGGATCATTAAACGGTGGATCATCTTGATTTAAATATTCTTTCAAAGTATCGTATGGAATGCTTCGAGTGAATGGTGGTTCAAATACGTCATTTATGTCATTCATATTGATCATTTCCGTGTAACTTGTGCAATAAAAGTTTATATCTGGTTTTTTATAAGCTCTAAGTCCCGTTGGGTCGTCAACATCGGTTCGATAGCGTAGAATTATCTTGATAGCACAGTCGCGCTTTTCTTTGCTATCATCAAACAACATTGATAACAAGATATTTTCCGAATGCGCATAATATGAATTATCTGTAATTACTTTATTGACAATTTTGCGTAAACGAGGTTCTAGAAATCTTGACCAACTAATGAATTTGAAAAATAATCTACTACCGTACACGACAGAGCTGTAATACTTAATATTGAAGTACATTGGCACATAACATGTAATTATAAATTCAACCAGTATTCTTAAATTTGCATCTGGATTTTCCGTTGTCACATATAATCGTAATAGTCTAGCGGCCTTGGTGAGCCACCGAGAATGTACAATTTTCCCTGGTTTGATGTTAGCCAGATCCACTGAAACCACGGCCGCTAGAAATTGCATGGGCCATGTCGTATAAGTACTTGGAATCGGTGGAAAATTCAATTTTTTCTGGAGCAGGGGGCATATTTTTCAACTCAATTTTCTGAAAGCCGTCCACCACCTGAAAATATATAAAAATAAAGCAATTAAAAACGGTTGACAATTATAATAAATGAGTGATAGCAATAACTTACCGGAAGAGTTTCACAAGTTTCGATTTGACGGCTCAATTTCCGGTTGCCGATCTTGGTGCAGTGCTGGTTGATTTATCCAAAGCTTCAAACAAATGCCGAAACGGAAGTTCGTTGAAGTGTAGAAGGCAAACGAACCAATGCAATGGTCTTTTTAACAGCAATTCGAATCGTCGTATAATTCCACCGTGTGGGCCAGTGTTTGTTGGCTCACCGTCAACGCATATGCCAATTAATTCATTCAGTGATATATTTTTATCGTTAAAAAAATCATTTAATTTGGTTGTTTTGTATTCAGCGGTTTCATGTTCCAGTCTTACGTAACCAATCAATTCAGAATTCGGTTCTCTCAAAATAACAAGATGAGGTTCTTTTACCATCCTAGTATGATACTTCTCATCAATTGCATCTCTCGTTAAAGTATCATCTTTTCTGCCATCGAATGAAAATGCTAACAAATTGGTATCATCTAACCGTTTGCGAAGCACTTCTTGTCTGCATTTCTCTTTTTCTCGGCGAACTTTCGATTTATCCATGATGAGAGGTTTGCCATGGGTATCTTTCATTTTAAAATCTTGGAAAAGAGCGGTTCCCATTGCTGATGCTACTCTATCAGGCACACCAAATCTGTCACATACCAAGGCAAAGTTAAAACAATCGTATCTCTGTGTGTATTGTGAACTTGTGCTTATATCCAAATCTTCTTGAACCGGTGGCGGTGCGTATGTTGAATCATCGGGATCTTGGTATGTTGGCATTGATGACATAGACGTTGCTCCTTGCTCTTCAATTTCCATCGCAAATCCATCCATTGTTAGTCTTCTCTGATTATGTTGATCGTGCATAAACTCTTTGAGGCATTCGGGAACCAAACCGCATGCACATGGAGCTGCCTTCAAATCGCAATTTACATGTTCCAATGAAAAAAATTGTTTCCAGAGATTTTACATACTCTGTAAATTCTTGGTGTTTGTTTCTATTCTTGATTTGCTCTTGATATTTGACAAGCAATCTATTCAATTTATTATATACACTTTTTTTCAGCATTATTTCCATACCAAGTTTTTTCCAAATTCCAATCAACTTATCTTGTACTTGAATAGTGAATGATTTATAGAGCAATTTTTTTTGTTCGCTCAAGTAAAAATAATATCTCAAAATATCCAGATGGGTTGGTAAATTAAGATCAGTCAAATCAGTAGACACACCAAAAACAGTAACATCATGCCTGGGTATATGACTCATTGGGTTTTCGATAGTTGTTGATGTTGTTATTGCTTCATCTTGCGGTGTAAAGGATGGTGGATTCATTGTAAACTTTTTGATTTGGAATGATTTTTTTTTTTAAATATTTTTTTATCTGAAATTAGAACTTCACACTTTGAGTTCTTCACAACGACTTAATGCATTCACAAAAACTGTTGCGTTATATATGGTCTACGAGGTAATAAAAATGAAATGGTAATTTTAATTCTACCTGTAACCGATTTTGTTGTTAAAACTGCCCATTAAATACTTACATGTAAATTAAAAGTTAATCTGACCACAAAATCTGTTAAGCAAGTGCGCCTTTTATTACTTCTGGAAAATCCTTTATGATAATTTTATGCTCAATTCTACCTGTAACCGATTTTGTTGTCAAAACTGCCCATAAAATACTTACATGTAAATTAAACGTTAATCTGACCACAAATACTGTTAAGCAAGTGCGCCTTTTATTACTTCTGGAAAATCCTTTATGATAATTTTATGCTTTCTGTTAAGCAAGTGCGCCTTTTATTACTTCTGGAAAATCCTTTATGATAATTTTATGCTCAATTCTACCTGTAACCGATTTTGCTTAAGTAAGTTTACGACATGCAGCTGTGTCTTGTGGTGGCTTAAAAAACCCACACAACCTATTTTACGACCTGCAACAGAACGACACGTTCAATTGCTAGCTAGCGTTTCCAACGAGTTATACCGGAAAATGTAGAGGCTGTTATGGCGACGACATAAGAGAGCCGTGCGAAATTGCCCAGACTTGAAAGCAAAAAAGACTTCAAACAGTAATTTTTTTTATTTCTTTTCTATTACTTAGTTAAATTATTTTTTTCATTTACATATGTTCTGACTAAATAAATTTCTAAAGAGAAAAAATAAATAAAATATTAAAAATAAATAAAATAAATAAAAAATAATAAAATAAAGTGCCAAAAATGGAGATTTTTTGAAATGTTTGTATGGGGAACCCCCCAGGGGAGTTCCAGGGGGGTGTGCCACGAGCATGGGTGGATCGGCCCTTCAAAGTTAGTGGGGGGTCGGTCATACATTTGGACTCGATTGGGGCACTCTACATGGGTCAAAGTGGGATTTTTCAAAACTTGACCCTACGGGACAAAAGTCAACAGTTTCGGGGTAGTAGAATTCGTTTTAGAGGTATGGTTAATTCCGCAAAGTTTCTTATTTTGATCCCTAGAATACGATTTTCACTGAGCTTTGGGCGATTATTAAATCGACCCGCCCTAATACACATATACATAAATTGTGTTGTCACCGGCTTGTCAAAGTAATTATCTGTTTATTTAATTAAGACAAATAAAATATTTAAATTAAATAAAGATTAAATATGTATTTTTAGACTAAATGATTATAGTGACTATTAATGTAGTGTGGTCAAATTGCAAACAAATGTACGTTTAGGCAGACAGACTAAAGCGAAAGATAAGGACACACATTTTACGTAAGTTTGTATGTTTCCTTTTCTTATTGCAAAAAAAGAGTTGTATATTTCATATTTTATTATTTCGTTTTGTTTTGTTTCTAGAAATATACCATCACTTCAACAACAATTGATGTAAGTAGTTGAAAGATAATTTGTTTATGTTAAGTACAATTGTCGTCAATGTGGGACTATGAATATTTTATATTTTGTAACATATTATAAATTATTTGTTAAAAGAATAAGAAAACAAATTTAGGATTTTCAGCAAATAAATTAACGAAAGTATAATTTTTCTGAGTTTTTTTTCCAGTCTACTAATATTCAGCAATAATTTTATTAACTTTTAGCAAGAATTTTTTAATTTTTAATCAACTAAGTGTTAGCAAAAACTTTTGCTGAATCTGCTAATTTTGTTGCTAAAACTCAGCTCGCTAATTTTCAGCAAAAGATTTTGCTGACATTAGCAATTTTTTTGCAAGCACCCACCTGACTAAAATTTAGCTGACTTTACTAACCTTTTTTTTGGGCGTAGTTGTTTAATTTAACTGCGATTACATATGTTTTTCTTTGAAATAATATAAAACAACTATTATGGCAGTGCGCCCCGGTAGGCTAGTTGGCAGCGTGCTGGCTTATGACTGCGGAAGTCGTGGGTTCGATTCCCACCAGAGGCACTGGTATTTTTTCGCCACAACGCGCCGAAGGCCATAGTAGCTAGTGCTCGGTTAGGTTAATAGTATATAATTTCTAATTATATGATTATTAACCCTCTAACCGGCATAAGCTTTTTTGTTCGGCACAATAAATAAATAATATTTTGTTTTAGCGAAATTTTTTTGTTGCCTATTTTAGGCGATATGGGTCAAAATGGTCTAGGGGCTATCTCAAAAACTAACCTATAAAATTTAAAAAGTCCAAAAATTAGCCGTTTTGAGCTTTTAGATAAAAAATGATGGCGATTTTCGTTTTTCGAAAATAGCGAAATTGAGCGAAAACGAACCTTAACTTTAATATATATTGACGAAATTTTTAAGCTATGATAGTGTTACCAAATATAATATTTCAGCCAAATTTCATAAAAATCCGTCCACTCGTTTTCAAGATAAGATGATGTCCTTTATATGTATCCTTTTAAAGTCCTGTATGTCCTTGAAACACACTTAGAGTATTTTCCAAAAGTTTAAGCATTAATCTTCCTTTGTGTGGAATATGAATGGTTTCATGTTAACAGAAATGTGTTTTAAGGACTTTTCAAAATTGTGGTTGTTTCAAAATATTTATTTTTTGAAATTACTGAAAATTTTAACTATAACGCTTTCTCGCTTCCAAACCATGACATGTACACAAAACATTACTTCGCAAAATATGTGGCTAACTTCGTTCTCTATCGATATAGCTTACATTTTTATAATAAAACACTTTTTTGGCGAACTTATTTCCAATTTAAAATACCCCGCCTAGAGGCGGGCTCGCCGGTTAGAGGGTTAATTAATAAAATAAAAAACACTTTTATGACAGTTACACTCAAATAAAAATGTTAGTAAAGTCAGCAAAAAATTTTGCTTTTATTAAGTCATAGCAAAAAAGTTTTGAAAATATTTTACCTTAAAGTGTCGAAAATTTTTTAAATTCGTCATATATAAAGTATACATGTCTATATGCAATATTTTGCTGGATATGCAAGTGGCTGTGTAAGTTTGTTGCTACGGGTGCAAAGTACGATTAATCGCCGTAGCAAATTGTTGGCACGTTTTCAATTGACAGCAGCAAAGCTTGTTGCATCAACCAAATGTTTTTATTTTAAAATTTACGTATTTTTCACTCATCCTTACCATTTCTCTTATTGTAAATATGTACGTGTATGAGCGTATGCAAGTGTGTTGTTCTAAAAAGAAATCCTTGGCTGTTAGCTGTGCAATCATGAATTTTACGAGCATAGCACTTTCTCATACAACAAGTACATGAACACTAGGGTTATAACTTTTTGCATTTTTTTGCAAATATCAATAATTACATGGAATATCCGTATAGGTGGTGAACCAATATTAAGAATCATGATATTATATTTTTCGCGGGCGTTAAGAAAAGTTTCCGCACAAAACGCAATGAAGTTTTGATTAAAATTTTTTAAAAAATTTAAAAATTTACTTAAAACTACATTGTTTTTTTTTATATATTTATAACTAGCTTTCATCTTTTGTATATTTATAAAAACAAAGCAAATATATTAGCTAGATTGATACTTGTATTTCGATCTGGCTAAAGGTCTCATCAGAACCCGAAGTTTTAGAAAAGAAAAAGTTCCAGAATAGAATTAACAAAAAACCTATTTATCATCAATTTTATCTATTCTTGTCAATCTTAGCAATTTTAGCAATCAATAATGTTCTATTTATATAAAAAAAACTAAGTTTTACTCTGGCTCAAGTAAAAAATTTAATATGGAGTATAATATAATGATATCTCATTTGACAAGTTCCCATATATAAACACGAACAAATTCATCCGAAAAATGGGTTATCTAAATGTATCTAATTATATCAAATGAGTTATAATTTATTACAATTTTAGCCGAGATTTGTCCAAATTCGGGACATTAAATTTTTTTTAATTGGATATAAATAGATCTGATTTTAAATAATTTTAGCCGATAGTAGGTATATTTTTGCGACTTCAATTTATGCTTAAAAATACTTAATTTGAAAATTAAAATTTCTGGAAATCAACAATTTTAAGGCTCAAATTTTTTGAAATGACGAAAAATTTAAAAATTAACAAGAAAGAGTTTTCTGCAAGTTTGATATAATTTTATTAAAAATAAAAATTATGTTTTTTCGACCTTTAATTGTGCAATAAAAATGAAAATTATGCCATACTCTATATTTCTTTATTAGGATATTGTCCTAATAAATAATCTATAGAGTTTTTGTTTTCAAAATTTTAATTGATTATTTTTTAGGTTCCCATCATCAGAACACGTTTTGAAAGAAGTGACAATCCCATGCAAAACATCAAACATTCATAAAACCTAGTTTTCCCACTAAATGTGAACTAATATATGAACTCGAAGTTAACAATATCTTAAAAATGGGGCACACCAAGGTGGCGTAGGTCGCGGGCCAGGGCGCTCTTTGGCAAAAGAAATAATTAAGACGAGGCATCGGAGTAAAATCTTTATATTTTTAATGTCTTATGGTATCCAACAAACATTTGTTTCGAATATGAGTTATTCCAAAATAATTTGAGTACCGGGCAAGACCGGGTACATACATAATATAAATTGTTTTCGGTGCTGCAGACTTTTGTTCCGAATTGACTTAAAAAATACGATATATATTATGAATAAAATATTGCCCTGTATTTTTCATGCAACAAAAAGTTATAACCCTATTGAACACAAACACACACACACACCTATTTGTAACTCTAAATGTATAGTTTTCATAGGGTGTAAGCAATTTGCTACGTGCCACATACCCACAAATAAAAAATTTAGTCAGAGGAATAAAAAATCTGAACTTTTGCTTAATCATAAAAATTGTGGAGTTATCGGTGGAAATGTTGGTATTGCGGGATGAGTGTTTTTCTTTAATAAGCGTAACTGAAGGTTCAGTCGGTTGTACAAATAAATGCTCAACGGTATCGCCTGTTCTAAATAAAGGTAAATATTTTTGTATGTCATTGTCAACCCCCGATTTGCACCCGCTTTGAAATAGGAGTAATGAAAATATTTAAATACATTGTGAAATCAAGAATTATTAAAAAAAACACAGGTATGAGACTAATTAATGAATGATTTCATTTCATTTCATGCAGGGCCATAGCTAGTTAATAAATGTTTTTTGGAAAAATGTATGAATTTTTATTTTTTTATTTGAAATTATATATGCTATAAACACATAGACGACTGCAGCTACACGACTACAGCCTGTCAAAAATAAAATACACACGTTTATATGAAAACGATTATTTTGGCACCAACACAACTACACGGCTACCCGACTACTTTTGCCGCTGTAGTCAACTTAGGATAATTTCTATTTTGTTGGCTGCAAAACAAAAATAGTGTTGACAATAAAACAAAATATGTAACAAATTAGTGCTTAAAAATATTTTATTTTGTTAAACACAAAAAACGTCGCAACATTAAATGGTATAATTGCATTAATATTCAAGAGGGGTTAGATAAATTTATTTACACGTTATAATAATGTATTATAAATAAGTAATTGTATTTTAAGTGAACTTTATATACGTGTCTACAGCCATGCATGCTGTTCTATTTTAATAAGCAAAAAAAAAAATGTAATTGGCACTACTGAAATAAAAATTCATTTGTATAAAAAACAGCTTTTATTATGTTGCTGTCGTTTCCAAAATAATAAGTAGCTGACCACACGGCGACGATTGCAGTGAACGGCATTTGTAGTCGTGTAGCTCTGCAGTCTGCTGTGGTCTATGTGTTTATAGCAATAAACGAAAGTATAAATTTTAAAAATTTGTTTGAATATAAAATTTCTGAAATAAAAACTCGTTTTTTGTTTGATATAAATCTTAAAAATTTCGAAAACACTACAACCTCAAGTAAAATATTTTTTTAACAAAAAAAAAAACTGAAAACATGAATTTTTTACTATACAACACTCACAATATTTTTTCCGTAAAGACTACTTAATATACACATGAAATTAACTGAAAATCAGTTAAAAACAGGACTACTTACTTTTCATTTAAAACAATTGTATTTTTAGTTTATTTTCAACTGTTGAAAAAATGAATTGACAAAATCCATAAAAACAATAGATTTTCGTTTATTTCAATACTCAATATAATATAACAACTTTTTGTTTTGAATAGAAAATTTAGCTGAATATTTAACTACTACGGAAAGTCCGTTTTTTTTTTTTTGTTTATTTTGTTTATTGAATAACAGACAGGAAGTTGATAAATATATTTCTTTGTTAATTCAACTTTTAAATAACTGTTGATTTTTTATGGAAAAGTTCTTGTGAGTGAACTAATATCTTGAAAACTTAAATTAAAAAACAGAATTTCCTATTAAAAAAATGAAAAAACTTTTGCAACGAAATTGCTTAATAAGAAAATGAAATCTTATTTCAACCAGCCTCTATTTTTGAACCTCTAGAGAATTTAGGGACGAAAAGGCGGGAAAAAAATACTCCATTTGAAAGGTTTTTATTTTGTTTGGGAGCATGCCCAAAAATTCTCAAAATTAAAAATAAGAACTGCATAACATTAATGTAACCGTCTAAAGAGGAAGTTTAATATTCGTTACACACCGAATTTAAAAATTTGACTGTCAGAGCTATCACTAAAATTAAAAAAAAAAAAAAAAGAAAAGAAGAGAAGAGAAAAAAAAAAGAAAAGAAAAGAAAAGAAAAGAAAAGAAAAGAAAAAGAAAAGAAAAGAAAAGAAAAAGAAAAGAAAAGAAAAGAAAAGAAAAGAAAAAGAAAAGAAAAGAAAAGAAAAGAAAAGAAAAGAAAAGAAAAGAAAAGAAAAGAAAAGAAAAGAAAAGAAAAGAAAAGAAAAGAAAAGAAAAGAAAAGAAAAGAAAAGAAAAGAAAAGAAAAGAAAAGAAAAGAAAAGAAAAGAAAAGAAAAGAAAAGAAAGAAAAGAAAAGAAAAAAAATAAAGTGTTTGCAGAAATTCAATAAGGACATTCATATGCATCTTCACATAAAGAACTCAAACATTTATATATTTTTCACAACAACTTAAAAAGTACCAAAAAAAAAAGATTACAAATGGTTACAAAAAAAAATTTGTATATTTTTTACAATAACAAAAGCGCGAAATTTTACAAAATCGTCATATCAGCAGAAAATCTATTTCCAAAGATACCACATTACCCCATTGTTCATGTAATAGAAATGTCGAAAATTTGCAAAAAAAATATTCGGGCCCCCCAAAATAAATTCTTTTCTACGGGCCTAATTTAATTAATATACTCACAATATTTTTTTCGTAAAGACTACTAAATACACACATTAAATTAACCGAAAATCAGTTAAAAAGAGGACTATTTACTTTTCGTTTAAAACAATTGCCAATTTTATAAAAATTAAGATTCAGGATCCTTCCCGAACCCACATCATTTGTAATTTTAGAGTGGGTTCTGTAAATCAAGTTTTGCGAACACTTATTACATTTTGCTCTATTTCGCTTAGTTTTCGAGACAATGGCCATTTTTAAAATGGTCAGTATTTCCGAAACTAAGAGCGATAGGGCAAAACGGATAAAATGTTTGCTCCTTAGGATAATATAATAAGGGCAGATTCAAAACGATCCATTTTAATAAAACAGCTAGAAGGTGGAATTGAAAGAAACCGAAATGTAATGAAACCTAAACCAAAATTTAAATTTCGAAGTTTGCTAATTTATATTATCATATGAATTGGCAAAAAAAAATATATAAGCCTTGTGACTATTTTATAAAAAATAGTTCTTAGAATCCCCCACGAACCTACTTCTTTTGTATTTTTTGAGGGGGTTGCCAATTTTTGAAATGACCAGTTTCTCCAAAACAATGCGAGATAGGGCAAAACGGAGCAACAATTGCTTTTTTGCTCAATTGTAATTAGTTTTTAAGGCATGAAATCAGGTCATTAGCATTAGTCGGACAAATTCCAATTACAAAAAATAACATTTCCATTAAATGGTAATTAAATTTTTACGGCATTAGCATTAGTGAAAAAATCGGAAAAAAGCGTTTTTATAAAGAATGTATTGTTTCTTTAATCTGAATTTTTTATATATTTTAGAGGACTAGAAAACAAAAGTTTTAAATATAAGTTCCTTCCCCTTATATTTGATTAATTTTTCTATAATATTTCAATTGTTGCTCAAAGCTCAACCAGAAATAGACCTATTGCTCATACTTTTAAATAAAAAAAATATCTAAGAGATAACTCAAAGTTAGCCATAGACCAAAGACTAGGACAAAATGTGTTAAACATAGTAAATTGTAGGAAAAAAGCTGTTGCATGTACGTTTGAATGTCAACTTGTTTGACCTTTAAATAATTTTCAATTTAAAGTTGTCTAAAAAATGTATTTAAGGATCAAATTGCATGCAACAATTGTTTAAACAACCGCTCGGTCACACGTAACATTCAAGCACAAAACCGGATATTCAATTTTTCAAAAAGCGATATTTTCAAATAAACATTAATCATGTGAAAAATGTTCGTGTCTGGTGATGGTGGTGTTTTGTGTTTGCTTTATACCCTTAACGTAGCGTGAGCCGGTAAGTGTGTATGTCAGTTGATTTGGCTGCATGACATGGGGTAATGGTGTTAAATTGACAGTATAACATGTCCGCTGTGCAAATAAGAATTTAAAAAGTTTAAATTTTTAATTAGCACTTAACTAGAGTATCATATACACAACATACCGAAAATGACAACATAATCCTTTTTAATCTTGATAATATGTCCCAAAATAATGGATTTCAACACATTGGAAATCAAATGATGTAGTAAAGAACAGAAAGTTTACAACTTTGAGGGTTTATAATCAGGGATGAAACAAGCTTGAGAACGAGCTAAAAATATATACAATTTTCAACAAAGCTCGCAAGGTACTTAAACTAGAAAGGCTCACAAGAAAAATAAACAAAAAGCTTTTCAATATTAAAAGGCTGGTCTGAAAATTTTAATAGTGCTTTTTTAATCGAACAGCTCGTTAACAAAATTTAATATAGCTTTCTAAATTAAGCAGCTCATGAAAAAAGCTAAATTGAGCTTTATGAAATAGAGCTTCTGAAACAGGTTGCTCCCAACTAATATTTATATTTAAATTTTGGAATTAATAACAATATTTCTATTACTTTTGTTAGACAAAATAAATAGAAATTCATGACACCATTTCAAACTGTTTTATTTGAAAAACTAAATACAAAAGCATAACGACACCCGTTCCAATTATATTGCATGAATTTCCATTCCATTATATTACGAAAGTTTTGAATAGAAGTTTAATACTAATATATAAAACTCACCTACACTACTTAGAAGTTTATTTTATAGTGTTTCTAAATTAACTAAATTAACTTATCTAGATTTCAAAAATTTAGTTTGTGAAACTTCACTACACGATTTTTGATTACATTCCGAATACATTAAATAGTATTTCGGAACTTTTAAAAAACAGCATTTATAATTTTTTTTTTAGAAAATTTTAAGCCCATGTACATCATTTCTAGATATTAAAAAAAAATAACATTTTTATTTTATTTGCGTGAATTATATATAGCATATCAAATATTTTTTAGCTACACCATTTTTTGATCAACTCTTTAGTATAGAAATCTAAATAATAAAAACATAATTCCGAAAATTAATCATAGAAGTTGTCTACACCATTTGCAATTGAATTTCAAAACTAATTTTACTACAGCATTTCTAATAAAGGGTGTTTTTTATAGACGTATAGAGCTTTGAAATGGTATAAATCAAAGATGAACTTTTTAAATTGACATGAAATTTACTTTATTCGAAAGATAATTTTATGGCATTATAATTTATATATAACTTCTGGCATATGACCGCCACGGCTGGCTCGGACGTAGTCTAATCTGGAGGACCAATTTTCGATGACTTTTTCCAACATTTGTGGCCGAATACTATCAATAACGCGGCGAATGTTGTAATCCAAGTGGTCAATCGTTTCTTGCTTATCGGCGTAGACTAGCGACATCACATATCCCCCACATATCACGGGTCCAAAACATGAAACTATGCGGTTACCAAACGTTTCCTTCAATAAATCAATTGTTTCACGAGTTGTGTGACATGTTGCGTCATCTTGTTGAAACCACAGCTCCTGCACATTATGTTTGTCCAATTGATGAACGAAAAAGTCAGTCATCATTTCTCTATAGCGGTCACCATTGACTGTAACGTTCTGACCAACATTGTTTTTAAAGAAGTACGGACCCACCAGCCCATAAAGCACACCAAACGGTCAGTTTTTCTGGATGTAATGGTGTCTCAACATGGACTTGATGATTATCATTACTCCAAATATGGCAGTTTTGTTTATTGACGTATCCATTTAACCAAAAGCGAGCTTCATCGCTAAACAAAATTCGTGAGCGATACGTATTTTAAACAGTAATATGAATTCAAAATAAATTTGCACAATTTTGAAATGCCAAACCAAACTAAATATAAGTCACTTGACTGCTGACTAAATATCCGCCAGTTAAAAAAGTGTTGTCAACTTAATGTTCTATACCTGTATAAAAAACAAACTTTATCTACCGTATAAGTTGAGGACATTTAACTGGATACAACGCATACTTAGATTACATTATTGGAAGTATATACAGATGTACCCATAGTATATATTTCCAGGGTGATTCACTAACGAACCGCCGAATTTTGACCAGCGTATTCCTTGGGTCATTTCATGAAAAAATGACCACTACAACCATCCCCGAAAATACAAGTGTGCGCAATTGCAGCGGTTTGGAAATTTTCGGATTGGCGGTCGGTCCGCTGCCATTTCGCACACTTGCATTTTCGGGGATGGTCGTAGTGGACATATTTTCATGAAATGAGCCAAGGAATACGCTGGTGAAATTCAGTGGGTCCTGACTGAATCACACTGTATATAGTAAGCTTTTTCAAAAAATATGATGAAATTGATTTTTTTTTCTATGAAATGTTTCATAAATATTAAACCTTACTTTGGACGAAAATTCATGAAATATTCATAAATATGATGTAGCTTTTCCTTTGAGTGTAGAACTAAAGTACACTTTTCAATTTGTATAAGGGACGCTAAATCCAAATTTGATCAGAATCACTCTCCGAGATCTGACGTTCGAGCTATATTAACGGGAAAAGTGTCGTTTTTGATCACAATGCTCTGATTTCTCACCTTTCTGGAAATATATTTTTTATAATACCTTTAACGGCACCTGAATACACTACTCTTACACTTTTTCAGTTTTAGAATTTTTAAGATAACATAGTTCCTTATGAAAATATTGTAAACTGAAATTGAAGTGGTAACTGCAGTTTTAAAGTCCCGCAGGTGTAAAATTTAAAAAATTCGAATTTATTATTAAGTTCAACCGATGCCAATTTCAAAAAAAAAATAAGATATCTTAAAAATTCAAAAACTGAAAAAGGGTAAAAGTAGTGTATTCAGGTGCCGTTAAAAGTGTTATAAAAATAAATTTATATGAAGGGGAAAATTTGGAGTATTTTGATCAAAAACGGCACGTTTCCCGTTAATATAGCTCGAACACCTGGGCCCAAATTCTCGTATTCGTATACGAGCGAATTAATTTACTTTTGAGATTCTCTGATTTGATCACGAATAAAATGTATCGAAATTCCTATTGACATGATTCGATAACGAATGATTAATTCGAACGCAACCTCGAGAAATTTTACTCGAAAGTAGAAAAGCATTCGAAAAAAGCCTTTTACTGCTAAGATGAGAAAAAAAAGAAAATGTAAGTCCAAAATGTATATATTTAAGCAAAATAAAAATAAATTTAGTAAATGTAGGTCAAAAATAACGAAAATTAATTTTACCCAGAAGGAGATTGTTTGCAATTTTTGGGCAAAATACAGAATTTACCTCTTAATATCTACGGTATTAGAAGGGTTAAAGGTTTTAATTATGGCTTTAATAAAAGCTTAAAAGCCTTAGCTACAATTAAATAACACTTAATTCGTAGTTTTACTTTAGTTCAATATTGAGATAATGAGCGTTTTTTCTAAAAAGTTCGGTAAAAAATAGTGACACTTAATGGGTTAATGGCACTAGAAGGCATCATATGTTAAATTAAATGTGTCAATTTGCTTTTTAATTATATATATATTGTTATGATCCCATAAAAATTGTCGAAGATACAAAGAATTAAAAAGCCAAGTTTTGGAGATCCATTACTCGGGTACCAGGGGTCGCCGCCACTAAAAGTTTTATCTATCGTGAAAATTTGAAGGAAATATAAGTTAACTACATGCACAAAAATCGTTGCCAAGTAATTAGGAGCATTTCAATTAATAAAAACTAATAACGTCTTTTCGCATAAATTATTCAATAATTAAGTACACTCACAATATTTTTTTCGTAAAGACTACTGAATATACACATTAAATTGAAAATCAGTTAAAAGACGACTACTTACTTTTTGTTTAATTTGTTTATTGAATAACAGACAGAAATTTAAAAAATATATATTTATTAAATAATTTAACTTTACCGATAAACTTTTTAAATAACTGTTGAAATTTTATAGAAAAGTTCTTGTGAGTGTAGGAGCAAGTAAAAACTGGGAAAAATGTTACTAGTTTTCGCTTAACTTCTGTAAATATACTTTATTAGTTGAAACGCTTCTAATAACTAGGCAAAGATTTTTTTGTGTGTGGAGTTTAGCCTTTTATTTAAATTTGTTTAGCCAGATCCAAATATTAGTATCAACCTAGCTAATATGTTTAAAGCTCGTTGTAAATTAAAAATAACATAAAAATAATATCGATGTATATAAAAACAAAAAACTGATAAAACTGTAAAAAATATTACTTGAGCCAGAGTAAAAACTATTTTTTTTTTTATATAAATAAAAAATATTTGGTCTTCAAAGATTAGTAACTGACGTCATGATACTTGTTAGGAAAAGATCATAGCCACGTGTTTGATTACTAAGAAGACAAAAGAAAGAAATAGGTTTTTTGTTAAAGCTCTGCCTATTCTGGAGGCTATAGCTTTTCTAAACTTTCGGGTTCTGATAAGATTTTTAGACAAATTGAAATACTAGTATTAATCTATTTATCTAATATGTTTGATTTGTCTTATTTTTGTAAATACACATAGGTTGAAAGCTCGTAATAAACTAAAAATAAAACATATGTTTTTTGTTTAAATTTTATGCAGTTTTATACAGTACATTTTATGCAGTACTGAAACAATAAATCGTTTCGTTACGAATAACATCATCAGAAACATTTCCGTTACCGAAATAAATTTTGATTCGGAATTATTTCGATCTCGAATGCGGAAATGATGGCCCTGATGTTGGAGAGTGATTCTGAGATCAGATTTGAATTAACCGTACCTTATACCTATTAAATAGTATACTCTACTTCTACACTCAGGGAACTTCTGCTGTAAATATTTGTAGATGTTTGAGTTGCAATACAGCATCTTTATTTTTAAGTGAAAAATAGACATTTGTAGAAGAAATTTTAGTTTTGCCTACAATGAAAATTCATTTACAAAAACAAACCACATCAAATTACTGTATTATTATATTACATTCATTTTATACAGTAGTGTTTTTTTTTTTATTTAAAAAAAAAATAAAACAAATAAATGTTTGTTTATTTTTTACATTTTTTGAGCAGAAAAAAAAACAAACGAAAAAACTAGTGAAATTTCATTTGTTTTTAACTACATTCGCAGTGGTCTTTACTAAAGAGGTATTTTAAGTGTCTAAATGTTCGGCCTGAATCTTTAGGTGTAAAAAATACTTACATGTACTCACGAGTGCTGATCCACTGTATTAAACCTGTATGGACCCATATATGTGGATTTTTATCTTAATTTTTTTTTTCAGTTTTCACAAACATAAAATTATTTTGCCATTTTCCAACTGAAATTCGGATACTACACCAAAAAAAAAAGTTAGTAAAGTCAGAAAGGGTGGTTAGTCAGTAGGGTGGTTGCAATATAATTGCTAATGTCAGCAAAATCGTTTGCTGAAAATCAGCGAGATGACTTTTAGCAACAAAATTAGTAAATTCAACAAGAGTTTTGCTAACACTTAGTTTATTAGAAATTAAAAAACCGTTGCTAAAAATTAATAAAATTGTTGCTGAATATTAGTAGACTAAAAAAACTCAAAAAATTTGTAAAGAAATTGTACGTTAGTTAATTTATTTGCTGAAAATCATAAAACATATTTTGTGATTCTTTTAAAAATAATTTAAAATACGTTACAAAATATAAAAAGTTTCAGGCTCACACATTGACGACATGAATCAATATATAACACAAACAAATTTTCTTTTAACTGCTCACATCAATGGTTGTCTTAATGATGCTATATTTTAAAGGAACGCAAATGCGACAGATAATTATATAAACGAAACGGAAAATAACAAAATATAACATAAACAACCATTTTTTTTAAATAAAAAACAAGAACCATAAAAATCTACCTAAAATGTTGTCTTTGTCTTTCGCTTTAGTTGGTCTACAATTACTTTCACAAGCCGGTGACTACACAAAGTTTAAGTTGTTTTAATCCGCAATTTTGTTTTATGTATGAAAAACAGATACAAAAATCTTCCATGGTTGATTTTTTTTATACGTCTTACAAGAGTTTTTCTTTTTAGTATTAGTTTCTTTGTCACTACTACATCTTGACATGCCGCGACATCTAATTCATTCTGCGTATATCTTTCAATCTGGTTGTCGTCCACACTATTAATGTGCTTATCAGCACATTTTTTTTAGCAAAATAAATTAGTAAAACATTAGTAAAACATTAGTTCAAAACAGTTAAGTGCTAAATAAATATAACTAAAATTTTAGCTAAAAACATAATTTCAGCAAAACATTTGCTGAAAAATAGTATACTTGCTTTAAAAGACGTTTTAATAAGTTTTCTACTAACTTATTTTTTTGAGTATATGACTCAAATTCGGAAACTTCGACTGAAATCGGTTGGAGCAGCTGAATATTTGTTTTCACTACAAAGTTTGGTTAATTCAATTGAATTTTATTTACAACACCCATAATATTCGGAAATCTAATTAAGATATGGTTGTACTAACTTAATTTATTAGTTGTTACCACCAAAATAAACCTTTTAATTCGGTGGGCACTTTTCTGTGTGTACACAATTCTGTGTGTGCACGATTTTTTAAATTTAGATTTTTTTTTTAAATTTTTTGCGATTTTTTTTTTAAATTTTGGAGATTTTTTTTTTTTTTATCTGGTCAGTTGACTTGGAAGGCAACAAATATAGATTATTATTTGCAATACAAATCTAATGTAAAAATGTTGTCTCATAAATTCCTGCTGTAAACCCCCTATTTTAGTTAGACAAACAAAAAATATAATAAAAATAATGCAACTGCAGCTGTTTTAAAAGTCTTAGGATGTCTCGAAGCGGTGTATTAAAAAAAAAAACGTTATTGTTGGAAACTCCCCCAATACCGTCAACTGGCATTATGGTTGCCAATGCAACCAAGCAACTGTATTTTCTTTATACTTGTTTATTTTTATAATAGACAAAAATATATACTGAACATATTCAATTCATTGACAGACATTTAATTTTAAAACAAAACGACAAAAAAAATATTCAATAAAATATTCAATAAAAATATATTTTACTGGTTGTCAATTTAATATTAATATTTTTTTTTTTTTTTTGTTAATAATAACCAAGTGCTGCAATATAAAACAATAGGAAATAATCAGCGAAGAGATAAATAAAACCAAATAAAATTAATAATAAAAAAATAAAACCAAAAAAAAAGAGGTTGAAATTTTTGCATTCATTATGAAAAAAGTTGGTAAGATACAAACGGAAAAACGACCATATTATAAACCACAAAGACTTCAAAAAATCATCAATCGTCCAACAGAGGAAGTACTTTGCAAGTCAGAACGTAAAACTCTTGTGGCCGCTCAATTAAAACCGCGACCATTAGTCGATTGTCCATTCTATGATTTAAAATATGAATTCGATGAGTTGCCTTTGGATCCTGTTAAAGAGTTTATTATGGAGAAAATTTGTAATTTTAACAATTTTTGCATCTCTTGTTTAATATATTTCCATTAATAAAAAACGTTTTGTTTAAATTTTCCAGCTCATATGCAATCGAATGCTATAACTGGACGTGGTAATAAAGAATTGGAATTTCACAAATATGAAATGGATATTGTGAAATGGCATTACGATGAATGCGATGATGACAGTTTACAAGCATTACAATTGGATGATATTATAATGCCACAAAAATTTGAAATGCTTCGTGAAAAGAAGACACATTTTTATAATTTTAATGGTAAGTTACAAAATACTATTGTTGAAATCTTTTATAGTTGGAAAAAATAATGAAGTTGTCAGATATATATATATATATATTAGAGTTCCGTCACAAAAATTTTGTTTTAGGATATCATCATTTTTTTTAACGGTTTTTGCATGAATAAAAAAATGGAGTTATTATTTATTTAATATTTCAACAAGTTCCACTGGCGCGCGGTGGCCAAAAACGCTAATTTAGGGTATCTTTTATTACAGAGCAAAATGGTGATAATTAAAATGTAATTTGAACCAGACATTTAATTCTACGACAAATATTGCTTTAAAAAAACAAGTTTTCCCGGTTTTTAAAGGGCACCATTAAGTCAATAAACACAGAGAAAAATTTTGCTATTTGCCAACTGAAACTCGGTTACTACAACTCAAATTCGGTTATTATGAATTTCAATCGGTTTGTACAACTGCACATTAGTTTTCATATCAAAGTTCGGTTAATTCAACTAAATTTTAGTTGCTACACCCCAAAATTTTCAGAAATCTAATGTTAATATCGTTATACTAACTGAACTTATAGGTTGTTACACTTAAAATACACTTTTCAATTCTGTTGGCACTCTATTTCTCTGTGTGTAGTCAAAAACTATTAAAAATCAATTTTTTTAATCACCCACAATAAAAATGTATTACCAACTTAGAGTAACGGTATAAAAATATTTGATATATCGCAAACCGCTAAAAAGTTATTAAGGTATCAATTTTGTAAAAAATAATAAAAGTATTTTTTAATTAGCACACAGAATGAAAAAGTATTTTGAGCTAAGAAAACTGTCAAAAATATTTTCGATATATAACGGGTCTGCTAAAAAGTTGTTAATCAATAAATTATTGCATTTGAGTTAAGAAAACATTTTGAAAACTTAACAACTTTTAACTGGGTTACCATAAAGCGAAAATTTATGCAGCATTTTTCTCAGCTAAAAATGCTTTCTGATTTTGTGTAATAAAAAAGAACTTTAGAAGTTTTTGGAAAAAATTTTATTCTTCCGACCACTTCTACTTCGTAAATGGTGCACTTTACAAATGGGCAAAAAGTTTTTTTACACAATTTTGGGTGTAGAATCGAAAGGTGAATTAAAATTTCATGTAAATAAAGATCTTTTTGCTGTGCAGGAAAATAGCAACTAAATCTACGGTTTTGAAATTATTTCACGCAATTGTTTTTTATTGATGTAACAAGATTTTAAAAAGTGACGATATCGCAAAAACAAAGAAACTTTATATTTTCTGCCATACTCTAATATATGTATGTACACAACCAAAAAGTTGATGGGTGTACATTACAAGAAATTTTAAGGTAAAATTTACTGTTAATTACTACTAGAATAACTGCTAATGCTATTTAAATACACTCATACAAATAAGTCCGTAAAAATAGCAGATAAAGTTACTAAAAATTAGTTAGAAATTACGTTGCAGGAAAACGCAGAAAACATTAAATTAGCAGCATAATTTTGCTAAATATTAGTAAAATAAAAGCAACAAAAACTGTAAAATATACTAAATTTTAGTAAAAGTTTAGTTGTTTGCATGAAAGCTAAGCACCATCTGTTCGGGAAAATTTTTATTATAAAAAATAAGACATTTGCAATACAGCTCTGTACACCCAGAACACAGATTTGGTTTTGAGTTATGATTTTACTGCATTTCAGTTCACCGCATTTACCCAAAAGCGTTCTCGTACTCAAAATGTTGGGTAAATCTTCATCGGTATCGGCCTGAAAAGGGGATTTGGTATTTTTTATTGACGGAAATTTGTAACAAAACACATTTTTATCAAACTAAAAAAAATTTTAAAAATCGTGTAATAAATAAAATTTAAAAATTCGAAAAATGCATTCAAGGAAGTTTAGGGCGAAATAGTAACACAATTGTTTTAGCTCATGAAACGACCACAGAAACGATTTTTTTAAGACGTTCAACAAACATTGTCAACTTATTCCTTCGTTAGTTACATCTTTATGCAAAATTAGTTTTTTGGTGATATTCACTTAATATTCAAAAAATGACTAACAATTGTAGTAAAAATGAACTACATGGTAGTAAAAAATAAACAAACACTTAATTTTTTTATTTTTTTAAATAACAAAAAACTACTGTAAAAAATTAATGTAAAATCATAAAACAGTCATTTGATGTGGTTTGTTTTTTTAAATGAACCACAAGGTTAGAAAAAAATTTAATTTGTTCTACAAATAACTGACATTTACATTAAAAATAAAGAAAATGTTTTATAACCCAAACAACTGCATATTTTTAAAGCAGAAGTTCTCTGAGTGTAAAAAAAAATCTTTGTACAAATATTCTGAGTCACAATGAACACATGTAAAAAATCTGGCTATTAGATTTGCACAATTCTTTAAATTTATGGACATTTTGTTAAAACAGTTGCACTGGAATTCCTCCATTGAAACTTTTGACTAAATGAATGCAAGTTTTCATACAACTTTTACGAAGAACATCGTTATAATTATTAAAAATTTTATTCACTCAATTAAAAAGTTTTATAAAAAGTTCATGCTTTTTTTAGGAAGTTTATTTAGTTTACTCGAAATTTTAATTATTTTTCATCTACTAAAATTCGCTCTGTGCATCTAATAAAATTGTTGATGATGATGCGAGTCTTGCCTTATTAGAGGTGTAAATTTAGCAATAGCATATGTTAATTATGTATATGGGCTAGCGTTGTTATTTTTATGATGTATTTTCGCACTATGTCTCCAAAAAATAATTAAAAAATTAAAATTTGCAAATACGAATGCTGATCAATAAGTCCGTGACTTTTCAAACTTCCCTCGTAGTTATATGAAATACAACACTGCTAACATCAAGTACCACTTGTTAATAGACTACTGTCAAAATTTAAGCAAGTTACGTCATTTACTTTCCGTTTAACAGCTGTTCAAAACATAAAACCTCGTATATTTTATTAAAAATGGAAAAAATTAAATTTAGAGTGCTCATTAAACATTATTTTTTGCGAAAAAAGACGTCAATCAAACCAAGGAAAAGCTTGATAAATACTATGCGGACTCTGCACCATCGATTTCAATAGTAAAAAAGTGGTTTACTGACTTTCGTTGTGGTCGCACAATTACAAGTGACGCTGAACGTTATGTTCGGCCAATTGAGGTCAATGTACCCTAAACTGTCGAAAAAATTCACGACATGGTATTGGCCGATCGAAGAGTAAAAGTGCGTGAGATTGTTGATGCCATAGGCATTTCATATGGCGGTGTGGTTTTGATTTTAAATGACCAGTTGGGTTTAAGAAAGCTGTCGGCAAGATGGGTGCCGCGATTGTTTGGATAGTTTGGAGTTGTTTAACTGCAATTCGGATAAGTTTTTGAGGCGTTTTGTAACTGTGTATAAAACATGGGAAAAACAGTAAACGGCGAATATTATGCCAACTTATTGGACCGATTTAACGATGTTTAAAAAAAAAAAAATGATGGGGTCGTTTTTTTTTTAAATCAATGCCCAAGAAAAAAGTTATTTTTCATCAAGATAATGCACGGGTGCACACGTGTGTAGTTTCAATGGCGAAATTCTATGAATTGGGCTACAAATTGGTACCTCATCCGCCATATTCTTCGGATTTAGCCCCCAGTGACCATTTCCTATTTCCAAACCTAAAGAAATGGCACAGTGGAAAGAGATTTAGCTGCAACGATGAAATTATTGACAAACAAATGCCAATTTTATAGCCCACGAAAAATCCTATTTTTTGGAAGGGATACAAAAATTGGAGAAACGTTGGACTAAGTGTGTTGAGCTAAAAGGAGATTATGTTGAAAACAATTTTTATTTTTTTGCTAAAAAAAATGTGCTTCATTCCAAAAGTTACTTATTGATCAGCCATTGTATCATACTAACACAATATTAGTAAACTTTAATATTGCTAAAATTTCTATTAAAGCTGGTCCTCAAAATACTATTAAAACATCACCCCAAATTTAAAAATTCACAAAAATTGTCGTAATCTAAATAATTTTCAATTTCTGGCAGATATGTTACTAAAATTTACTTTTTTTCATTAACCAAAAATAAAAATAAAAAAAAAATTTCATCCAAAATATTTTCAAAAACAAAACACGAACACAAAAAATAAATTACTACATCACCCCTATTACCACACTACCACAAACTACGTTATAATTATTCTAAAACAAATTGTAAGGGTTAATTTTTCGATAGGGATGACATTCTCTCAGGGATGAATTGAAATTGAGAAATTTCGGAAAATGTTTTATAATTACAGGAAAACAATACCTTAAAAATTCCTACTTAAAAAAACATACATTTCATCACAAATTGTTGATTTTTTTTCAATAAAAATATGCATTTATCTAAATATATTTATGCATATGAAATAATTATTTGTTCGATATTTACACATATAAATATTTATGAATATTTTAATATGCACTTAAGTTAAACTACATGTGTATATCTTAAGGTATCCCTTAATTTATAAACTGTTGTTTGTTTAATAGTTTTTGTTTTTCACTTTCATGCCATTTGGTTTTAAATATAGGAATTTACTAAAAAATGTTTAAAAAAAAGAACTTTCTATAGTTTCCAAATATTTTAAAATTTTGAAAACTTATCACATGTTTTGTGAATCAAAATTTCGTTAATAATTCACTTTCCACACTCCACCCTAATATGTATACATTTTTTTAAATGTTAACATAAATATGTATTTTTTACTTACATTTTACACATAATACAAACAATTTTACAAATGTTTTACTAAATATAAAATGTAAAATAAATATATAAAATTGATGTTAAAGGTAAAAATATTATATCATAAAAATAAAATTTATATTTTTTTTTATTTAGAATTCATATATTTTACATTTGCAGAACAAACTATTATATGAATACATATTGATGGTCATAATTTGAAACTTCATTTTTGAAATAAGAACATGATCTAAGCATGTCGAACTACTTAGTCCATCATATTGTAGTCATTTTTCATTTTTATCTTAAAACATAATTAAAACATCAGTTACGAACTGTCAACTTATGATCATTGATATGAATATTAAAAAAGTGGTCACACCTAAAAGCTCATAAAATTTTAAATATTTTCAAATAAAAAACAAGAATGAAAAAAATAATAAAAACCATAGAGGGGAGTGTGTTTTGCTTAACGAGGATGCCTGCCGTTTGGCTTAACTCCACGGTGTATTCAAACACTAGTTGAATACAGGCGTCCAACCAACGCCCCTTTTATACTGGATACTAAGCATCCAGTTTGGGTTCCAATTTTGGAGTATGTTGATTCGAACATATCAACCACCCACTGGTGAGGTCGAGGCACACCTAAACCTCTGCTTGATCTTTGGGTCACAGCACCCGGTTGAAAGTGCAGCTCCACACCGAACACCGAATTGTTCTTCTTGCTTATGCATAACCACAGCCACCACGAAACTCCCCGAAGGGCCTTTCCCAATAGCCATTTTCGTTATGGTCCATAGCAGGATCATGTAAACAATACGAACACATTGACATGTCACTGTATATATAATTACCAGACAAATGACCATCCAACATCCATCGTGTATCACCCTTTTTATGCCTTCAGATCCAAAATCACTACTTTTATGAGAACATTCTGCATACCCAGATCCAACTCAAATTTCGTGAGACATTCTGTTCTGACATCCATCCAACATCCAGATGTAGAAACATTTTTTCAAACAGCCAGACAAGAACCACCCAAACAACGCCTGCCGCCAGCTCGACATCACAACAGCACACTCTAGATCCTTTCTGTCTTTCTACGACGGTATTTAGACTTAAGGAATCTAGAGCTTTTTCACAACGTCACAAATTTTTGGTTCATTTCATCTGGTCCATCTGTCTACTGAGATTATCGTCTGGCTTCACACCTTTCCGTAATTTTTTTCATCTTCTGGTATCACATGTATAACTTGGACATTTCTTAGTTCGTATTGATTTACAACAGAGGATCCCTCTAGGTAAATTCACGGCTGGCCAATGGCTCCCGTGGTCCCAATTTAAAGTCTTTGGTAAGACCTTGTAGCCAAAGCTACTTCCACTATAGCTCCGAATAACTCGGCAGTGGTATACCATTGAATATGCGTAACGGGAAACCAGTGAACCATCTACCAAAGTAGATAGAACCAGAGGTAACCCGTTACAATAGCCATGATCGTTAGCCGCTATGAACGTACCTCCATTGTAAACCAATGGAGGCCTCGAATTTGTCGTTGCCCAAGTGAAACCAACGTGGAGGTGATCTTAGGCACTTGTTGCTAGCAAGCTAGGCAACTTTACACACACCATAGATAGGAAGTAATAAGTGTTTTCATAATGAAATTAAGCCAGTAGGGTAGAACGCGGAAGTTTCGACATTGGGGCACATATACCAACGCCAAACTTTAGCTGTATTTAAAACAGTTCATGACTCCAAATCAGGGATGGAAAACGGTGTTTTCTTTTTTGTACCAACCATACAAAAAATTTGTATTTTTCGCCATTCACGGCACCAATTTTTTTTTATACACAAAATTTGTTGAGTATAAAAAAAATTGCAAAAAATATTGATTTACAAAGATTTGTAATTTCTGACGCCAGTTAGCTCTTTTTATATACAAAGTTTGTGCGATTGCACACAAGCTAATCTATTTTTACAAGTCTTAGCTCATCTAAACGCTGCAATTTTTATTTTACATGAAAATAAATTTCAATTTAAAAGGCATTGTAAATATTATATTTTCCTTATACTTATGTATAATTGATATAATATAGATTTGCACTGTCTCAAACAATTGCCCGTACCCCATACAACTGAAAATATATTTGATTATAATTCGAAAAATACTTACCCGATTCGAATGAAGTAAATTGTTTTTAAAGTTCAAAAAGTAATTATAAAAATTGCCAATGAATAGTAAAATAAAAAAAAGTTTCACTTTTATTTCTACCAAAAAACTTAAAAATAGTTCAAAATATTGACTCAAAAAATTGTCCGTACCCTATAAAAAAATTTACATATGTATTTATAAAATGTATGATGTGCTTAATATTTAGTGTGGTGTCCTTTAGCAGCAATTACGTCTCTTAAGCGATTTTTCATCGATAAATCCAGTTTTTCTGTGGTTTCTCCACCAATATTCCGCCATTCTTGAATGATGACATCTTTCAGCATTTGCTTATTAGTTATTTTATGCTGGCGAATTTTTTTTCTAAAATACCCCATAGATGTTCTATGGGGCTTATATCTGGGCTCTGAGGAGGATGAGGCACCACTTCCTTAATGTTGTAGGGCAGCCATTCTCGCACAACCATGGAAGTGTGCTTTGAGTCGTTATAGTGCAAGAAACGATAATCGTCTTGTATGCCCAAATTAGTGGCGCTAACTTTTAAATTTTCTTTTAAAATATTCAAATAACTAAATTTGTATATCGTGGTTTCCACAAACACGAGATTTCCCACACCTCCAGCTGCCATTGCACCACACGCCAGCACCGAGCCACCACCGTGTTTCACTGTTGCTTTTTGATGCTTTAACTGCAACGCTGTGTTTTCTCTTCGCCACACAAAACGTCTTCCATCCGACCCAGAAATATTAAATTTACTTTCATCAGTAAAAATAACTGTTTTCCAGAAGTCGTCAGACATATTTACATATTTTCTGGCATAATCTAAACGCTGTTTTATATTCTTTTTTGATATAAAGGGCTTTTTACTTGGAACACATGCCTTATATTGGTTATGATGCAGAAAGTTCCGTATCGTTTGTGCGCTTAAAGTAACGTTTTCATCTTTTTTTTAACATTTTTAGCTATTTCCACAGCCCTTGTTTTTCGTTCCAGCTTAACCATCCGGTCGATCTTTCTTCCCAATCGACCGTCTTTGATTTTTTTACGACCTCTTTCTGGGGCAATTAAGAGTAAACTTGTTTTTTTATAATTTTGTATCACATATTGGACAGATGATTTTGGTCTAGAAATATTTTTACCGATTTCAAGATAACTTTTGTCTTCATTGTGCAGTTTAATAAGCAATTCTTTGATGGCAATAGGAATCTCAGTATGACTTTTATTGTTTGCACTCATATTGAAAACTATTAAAACGCACTATTTAGACAAGCCTATTAATAAGACTGGACAATTGTCTAATTTTACTTTAACTTAAAAAATTAAAGATCCGTTATATTGGAAAGTTGAAAGTTTCTCTCTGGACAATGATCTGATTTTATAAAAACAACAAAAATAAAAGAACCCTTATATTAGAGTGTGCAGTACTAGGGTGGTCTTTCGTTGTATGGGCGAAAAATAAAAACGAGATTTTGACTGTACACCCCCCTCTTAAAATATTTGTTTGTGTACAAAAATTCACCATGCAAAAAATTACAGTTCTAGCATAACGGGAAGATGTCCCGCATCGCCCTTGAAGATCGGGCCCCTTGGAAAAATGGGCATAATTTAAAAAAAAATTACAAATTTTTTTTCTTCAAAATTTAAAAAAATATGAAATAATTTTTGTGTTGGGTTTAATCATAACTACTCAGATAAAAAATATTACTTTCCCAGAAAATCGCTAACTTACCCTAACTTTGTGTCAAAAAAATTAATAAATATTTTGGGGGTACCTCAAAGTGACTTTTTTGCATTTTTGAAAATTTTATTCAACAAAAATCAAAAACCTAGTGTTTGCTGTCAAGTATTTCATTAAGCAGATTTCAAGTATTAAATAAGCCAGGTATTACGCATTTTGATTCTCGGGGATTTCAAGGTTTTTTTTTATTTTTATACATTTTTATTTTAAAACAAGGTTTTAATAATATTTCATCAATATTTTTGTATATGCCTTTTTATATGATTGTAATAACTTTATTTAAAAATACTATATTTTCTGTTGATAGTTAACCCATGTTAACCTGGGGTCAAATATGACCCACGTAAGAAAAATGCAGCTTTGTGGCAAAATTTATAAATAAAATAAAGAAAGGAATAATTCAATTTATATTTATTCTAAAAAAAATTTCGTTAACCGTTTCTAGTCTTCGAGTAGGTCAATTAAGTAAAATTTGAGCTTAAAACTTTTCCATAATAATAATTTTGAGGGAAAAAAATTTACACTATTAAATTAAAAATACGTTTTTCGAAAATACTCCTGAATATGTACAAAAAAATCAATTTTAATATGAATACAAATGTCTGAATTTATACTAAATAATTAATTTTAATTAATTTTAAAATGTAAATAAATTACAATTAGAAACATAAAAAAAATTTATTTTATGTCATCTTTGTGATTTTTGACTCTTTAAAATACGAGGGTCAATTGTGACCCCATGAAAACACAGGTTAACTATGAACACGAAAAATTATACTTTATAATAAAGTTATTACAAGTATATAAAATAGCATACACAATAACATACACAATAACATTGATAAAATATTACAAAAATCTTATTAAAAAAAAAAGTCTATACAAATTTAAAAAAACGTTGAAATCCGCTAGAATCAAAATGCTCTAACAAAAATTTTTGACAACGGATATCCGTAATACTTGGCTTATTTAATACTTGAGATGTGTTTAATAAAATACTTGACAGCAAACATCAGGTTTTTGATTTTTGTTGAATAAAATTTTCAAAAATGCAAAAAAGTCACTTTGAGGTACCCCCAAAATATTTATTAATTTTTTTGACACAAAGTTAGGGTAAGTTATCGATTTTCTGGGAAAGTAATATTTTTTATCTGAGTAGTTATGATTAAACCCAACACAAAAACTATTTTATATTTTTTTAATTTTGAAGAAAAAAAATTAGAATTTTTATTTTAATTATGACCATTTTTCCAAGGGGCCCGATTTTCAAGGGCGATGCGGGACAGCTTCCCGTTATGCTAGAACTCTAATTTTTCGCATGGTGAATTTTTGTACCCAAACAAATATTTTAAGAGGGGGCAGCCCCAAATGCAGCCCCACCCTAGTGCAGTACGGACAATTTTTTGAGTTAATTTTTTGGACATTTTTGTTTGTTTTTTGTATAAAATAGTAGTGAAACATGTTTATTTTATTATTAGTTTGCAATTATTATAAACAATTGTTGCACTTTTAAAAAAAATTTACTTCATTCGAATCGGGTAATTATTCTTCGAATTATAATCAAATATATTTTCAGTTGTATGGGGTACTTACAATTGTTTGAGACAGTGTATATCATCTTCCGAACTGGCGCTAACACGTCATTACAGTCGATATTTGATCTTCTAATATATCGTTAGGGGAGATGCAAAACCACTGTAAAAATTTATTCCTACACATAAATGTTTTAAGTTTTCCACGTTGGGGTTGAGTGGTTATAAGAAACTGCATTTTTTAGACAATTTTATAGTTCTTCGCTCAGACCTGCATATTACATAAAATAATTCGCTAAAAGCTTGTATAGCAGTTCTGGCGAGTAAAACAAAATTTATAATTTTTAATGACCTGAGGTGTTTATTTGCGAGCAATAATATTTGGCAATAGAATTTTAATAATTCGTACATATTGGAAAACAATTTTTGATATTCTTCATTCCTGACCGCCCTGTATATAGCACGTATACACATGTAACTTTTTTCTGTGCTTAAATAATGAAAATACTTCTTATTTTTTTTTATTTTTTTTTTTATTTGCTGGAGTTTTTTTTTCAAATTTCTTTTTTTCTTTCTTTTTGTTTATGTGTTTTTGATAAACAGCCACTAAATTTATGTTTCTTTTTTGTATTTATTGTATAAAAACTTAGTTTTTTTTATACCGAAGTCTGTTAAATCGATTAATAGTTAATATTGGAATATCGATTATTGGCATATTGAGAAAAACAGTGTTGTCACAGTACTTTATGATTTGTACTGTGGGCAATTTCTACCTGGGTAGTTTTTAGCGCAGCTAATATATTAATTTTTTTTTCTACGTAGTGCATAGACTAGAGATTTTGACGAATAATATCTTGCATCAAACATGGAAAAACCGTTAAATATTTGCAAAATAACTCAAAATTTTGAAAAAAATATAATGTTTTTTATTTAATATGAAACATTAAGTTTAATTAAACAAAAAATATAGTAATGTTAGTATTAAAAACTGAATCTTATGTCTACAAAGTGTATGAAAATAATAAGTACCACAATGTTACAAAAAATAATAATCAGTTAGCAAAAACAAAAGAGGATTCCGAAAATATTTCGACGATGTATTAAAAATGAAAAAGGAAAGAGTTGTATATTTTTTTTTTATAAAAATCGCATTGAAAACATCAAAAAAATTGCATAGAAATCTTATTATCTTGAGCCAATAGGCTGAATTTTATGATTTTTAATACAGAACGATAGAAGTTTTTAATTTTTTTTTTTTTATTGGACCAACTTAATAGTTCTTAATTCATAGAAATGGTGTTTTTGAAGGTTTTTTAAAAACGGTTTAACTCACGCGATGTTATCGCAAACTATGTTAATTCTTATTTTTACGGGGTTGCATAATGCGCTTATTTTTTGAGGCACTCTAGTTAATATGCATATCTACAATTATCAGATTTTTTTTAATAAATTTTACACACAGAAAAGAGAACCAATTGCTGCAACCGAATTTTTTGCCAACCGAATTTTGATAGTTACATTTACTAATATATTTTTAACTTAGAAATTCAATTGAAGACATTAAAATTTGGTTATGAGTACTGACCATTCAATTATACCTACGGAATTAAAAAAAAAATATACTTGTTGTCACAATTGAACTTATTATCTACTTAACCGATTTTAATTAAGCAATACACCGTATCCAATGTTTTTATTTTTATTTATTAAAATAAAAATTACAGTCAATATAAATAATATAGAAATAAAGACTAGGGCGGTGTATTCGTAAAACCCAGTCAGCGATATTAAAACAAAGTACTTCTTGCATAAAAACATACCCTTTATAAACGCAAAAGTACATTTTCTCAAAAAAAATGTCTTTTTCACAAACAACTACTCTTTATCAAAAAAGAAAAGTATGTTGTTTTCAAATAGTATTTTTTTTTTTTTTTCATGAAGTACCTTTTTCAAAAATCTGCCTTTTCTCTATAAAATATCTTTTTTACAAAAAATATCCTTTCTCAAAAAAGTATCTTTTGGAAAACTAATCATTTTCACAAAAAAAAACTACTCCTTTTAAAAAGAAGTATATTTTTCTGATAAAGTACATTTATTCAACAAAAACTAGCATTTATAAAAACAACCCTTTTTCATAAAAGTACACTTTTCACAAACAAAAGTATTTTTCTAAAAAAAAGTTTTTTAAAACGTACCCTTTTTCAAAAAAAGTCCCTTTTCTAAAATAGAACATTTTTTCAAAACAAATACCTTTATAAAAGGAGCACCTTTTTCAAAAAAACTAAATTTTCCAAAAAAGTACCCTGATCCAAAAAAGTACTTTTTCAAAGCAAGTACATCTCACCAAAAAGTATCTTTTTTAAAACAATAACCTTTTTTAATAAAAAATATTCTTTATAAATAAAATTTCTTTTTCAAAAAAGGACCATTTTAAAAAAATGTATTTAAAAGGCATCTTTTTTAAAAAAAGTTACTGTTTCAATAACAGTACTTTTTCAAAAAAGTATCTTTCAAAATGTACTTTTTTATGGAAAAAGCAAGTATCTTTATAAAAGCTAATTTTTTTGGAAAAATTTACTTTTTTGAAAAACTTACTTTTTTCTAAAAAATACTTTTTTGAAAATAGATACTTTTCCTTAAGGTGCTTTTGATAATTTATTTTCGAAAACAGGTAATTTATTTGAAAAAAGCGATTTTTTGTATTATTTTTAAAAAGGGTACCTTTTTCTTATTATCATCATATTTTTTTAATGCAAAAAGTTCTCTGTTTTAATAGCGCTCACCGGATTTTACGTGTAGACCGGCGTACTTGGTTTTCGGTGTAGCCGGGTTTTCTGCAATTCCTGGGTTTTCTGCAATTCCCGGGTTTTCGTTCCACCCGGTCTTTCGGTCTAATCGGGTAGACCGAAGACCGGGAAACCCGGGATACCGGTGTAGAATATAGGCTCTACTTAAAAATTATAAAACATATTTTCGCAAATTCGCTAGATAGAGCAATGCCGCTGCTAAGTTGTTGCTGTTAACATGTTAGCTTACTCCAATTTTACCACATATTTAAAGTATTTTCTATCCTCCGTCTTACAAATATGTTTCAAATTCTGAAAGAAAATACAATAATACAATAATTTTCGTTTATATGTACACAAAATTTAAGCTTACCACGTTAGCATCTCCTTCTTGATTTATTCTACTATTCCATGGTGTTTGTTTAATTTTATTCCATATTTTCTAAGCATTAAAAATTTTTGTACTTATATGTTTTACTAAAAATTTTTTTGTTTAAATTTTCGTTTTGCTATTTTTAAATAATTAATTTGACATAAATAGCAAATAACAATTATTTTGTTCGGAACAAGGTACGATAGTTACGGCAATTGGGAGCAAGAGTTATGATTATAATTAAATAGCTCTGTGTACTGAAGAGTTTTTTTATGGTTGCATAAACTAGTAGTTTTTCTAACCATATTTAAAATTGTATAATTAGGGAAATCAACCAATTGTCTGTCACTAAGAATATTAGTTTATTAATCACATATTTAAATTTGCACTATACAAAATAACTGGTCCTGATTAACATTTGTATACACACACAGCTAAAATATTTGTTTAACAACTTAAATAATGTAATATCGAACGAATTCCAACTGATCTTTTCCCTGTGTGTAGTAACATAAGAATTGCAAAAATAAATCTATAGAATCTACATATATTTAGTTATATTAGACCTTAATTTTAGTTAAGTTAAAATCAGCAAAAATATTTATTAAATTAGTAAACAAAAAATCATTTAAAAATTAGAAATTTTAAAAGTTTTTTTTATTTTATTTTCTTTATGAGAATAAAAATCTGCCTCATTAAAAGCATCAATCTAGAACTTTTTAGCAAAAATTTCTGTAAACTTTAGCAAAATAAACTGTTATTTGCATTCTAATAAATTTTAGGTAAATATAGCAAAATTTTGTTAATATTACAGTTTTTGTTTGCTATTTTGAGTCTACAAATATTTAGTAAAAAATTTAACAATTTTTGCAGAGTAAAATTCTATTTTCAATTAGGTAAAATTAACATAGAATATAACTAAACTTTTGTTAAGTTAATATACTTATTTTTGCTATTCTTATTTTATTAATATTTAACAAAAAAAAATCTGCTAAATTTAGCAGTTTTTTCTGCAAAGGTAATTTTTAACTATTTTTACTGGTTTATTTCTATGAGTATACAAACATATTTGTATTTAATGTTTAACTCATGTTTTTTTTTTATATAAGTTTTTAACTTTCTAGTAAACTTTCTTTGCAAAATGTTCGCTTGTGTGCTGTGATACCAGTTTTGACCAATTTTTTACTTAGATTATTAAAAACTTAAATTTATTTTTCATAAGATACTTTAATATTGTCCATGTTTTAAAAATTTTTAAGATTTAAAACTTCCAGAGCAAAAACAAATTGATGTTGTATAAAAAAAAGTCTTGCGAATAAATTATCAGAACCTACTTGTCGTATGAGTGATATTAGCTCTAATTAAAATTACGTATACGTATACTCAGCGAACTTCAAATCAAAGGGTCATAATTAAACTAAAAACGCATAAAAAAAATTAACAAGAAACAATTCATATATTTTTTAAAATCAGAAAATAACACTTATGTATACATAAAAACACAAACTTAATTTAAAACCTTAGTTTAATAGGAATTAAATTCTATTTAAAAAAATTAAAAATTCATTTAGGAATTTAAAAATTTAGAACATTTGTAATATACTTGTTATTTGAATACTTTATTCTTGATATTGTTTTGTAAAGAAAATCTAGTTTCTATGTTTTATAATGTTTGTCAAAGAAAAAAAAGAAAGAATAAATTAGTTTTGAAAAAAGCAAATTACAATTCAGGTGTGGGGTTAAGAAAAAAAAATGGATTTATGGCCAACAAGACAAAGAATTATTAATACTTTGGTGGATGCAGGAATATCATTTCCTGAATCAGCTACAATGAGTCAATTAAGAAGCCTTTATGAAGCCATAAATCCAAATGAAATTGGTGTATCAATCACCGACCTGAACGAAAATGATTCTGGTGTAATCTCTTCCGATGCTGTTAATTCTTCTGCTGCTGTTACTTCCGGTTCAATATCTTCCGGTGCAATTACTTCTGCTGGTATTACTTCCGTTGCGTCTTCCGATATAATTACTGTTACAACGTCTTCAAATATGTTTCCTTCCGTTACAACATTTCCCGTTTTGTCAACCATTTCCGTTGATTCTATAGAAAGACCATTGATTGCTTTCGATTCTTCCGGTGCAATCTCAGCTACATCAAATGTCACATCAAGATCGAACATACAAACTACATTTGCTTCATCTGATCTGTCAAGTGGTGGTACTACATTTTCCAATTCTCAACCAATTTACTCTACAGCTAATTTACAATACCCATCAAGTCAAGAATCTCAAGAATTAGAAAATCAAATTAAAATTCTAAGAATGCGCTGTGAAATGATGAATCTTCAAAAACAGCTTTTAGAATTGGAAGGAAATGTTAATGTTAATAAAAGATGTAAAATTAATTATGAAGAATTGGATAAAATGGTTCCCAAATTTAGTGGTAATGACAATCAAGATATTTGCAAATGGTTTTCCCAATTCGAGGGATATGCTTTGAATTTTACTGATCAAGAACGATTGATGTGTCTGAAATGGTTGTTACAGGGCACAGCACGCGAGTATATGGAAAGTTCATCTTCTTTACAATACAACGATTTAAAAGTATCTTTACTTCAGATTTTCAAAAGAACAATTACTCGAGAAGAAGTTTACCATAAGTTACGGTCGCGCGTACTAAAGCCATCGGAATCGTGTATCAATTACATAATATCAATGCAAACTATTGCATCTCAAGCTGATATCGGGGGTCAAGAATTAGTTGATATTATAATTGATGGTATGCAAGACAGTTCAAATAATGTTTCTTTGCTATATGGATCAACTACTGTAAATGAATTAATTCGGTGCATAGACAGGTATGAAAAACGTCGTATTAAGAATAATCCTGATGTCAAAATCGGAAAAAACAATCCAAGGAGAGATGTTCGGTGTTTTAATTGCTCGCAGTTTGGCCATGTTAAAAGTGCATGTCCAATACCAATACGTCCACCAGGCTCTTGTTTTATTTGTCATCAGATGGGACATTTCCATAAGGATTGTCCAAAACGTCAACGTGTTGCTGCATCAGTTTTTCCCGAAACAGTAGATGTTAATGATATTGTAGATCCTATTCAAACGGTGAGTGTGGCATTTTATCTTTCTTCTGGGAAAAAATATACTAATTATCTGAATATTTCGTGTTTAAATTGATTCTGGTAGCCCGATAAATATCATTTCGAAGTCAGCGGTTCCCAAAAACATCGCATTTTCTGAAAGATTAGCACCGACTGGTTATGTTGGTATTGGAAATCATGATATGAAAATGCATGGTGTCATTTCATGTCTAATTAAATTTCAAAATGTTATTAATTCTGTAAAATTAATTGTTGTTCCGGATAATGATATCCAAATTCCAATGATATTGGGTAGAGATTTTATGACCAAATTTAATATAAAATTAGTTTGTACAAATAATTCAGATAAATCTAACTTATGTATATTTGATTCTACAAGATCGATAAATAAAAAAGCTGAAATTTCTTTGGTGTCTAGAAACATTAATGAAAATTGTGAAAACGCGTTGAACGAAATAGTTAAACCTTCTCTATGTGACGTTAATTTAAATCCACTATTGAGCAAAGTGCAGGTACACGATTTAGAGAATGTAATTAGGAATTTTTACACAGAACCAACAGCTATTATCCGAAAACCTCACAACTACACAATGAAAATTCGGTTGTCAGACGACACTCCTATTCATTGTTCTCCCCGCAGATTATCTGTACGAGATCGTCAGGAAATTCAGAAGATAATCGATGATTTGTTAAGTAGAGGTATTATAAGGCCAAGTAATTCTCCATATGCATCTGCTATTGTCCTGACTAGGAAAAAGTCAGGTGAAACTCGGATGTGTGTGGATTATAGGGCCTTAAACAAGAAGACAATTAGGGATAATTTTCCACTTCCATTGATTGAGGATTGTATTGAATATATGGCGGGTAAAAAATGGTTTACAATAATGGATTTGAAAGACGGATTTTTTCATTTAAAAATGGATAAAGATTCCATACCATACACTTCATTTGTAACTCCTCAAGGACAATACGAATATTTGAAAATGCCTTTCGGATTAAAAAATGCGCCAGCAAATTTCCAACGATTTGTAAACACAATATTTCGTGATTTAATTGATTCTCATAAAATTGTTGTTTATATAGATGACATTTTAATAGCTTCAAAAGATTTCGAATCCCACCTGGCAATATTGACTGAGGTACTTGCACGTGCATATGAAAAAGGATTAGAATTTAAACTAAGTAAATGTAAGTTTGGTTATCAATCTCTGGAATATTTGGGATATTCTGTTAGTTCTTTAGGTATTCAACCAACAGATAGCCATATAAGTTCAATAAAAAATTTGACAATTCCAAAAAACCAAAGAGAATTACAAACTTGTATTGGTCTATTTTCGTATTTTCGACGGTTCGTACCATCTTTTTCTACCATAGCAAGACCGTTGTTAGAATTATTACGAAAGGAAAGGAAATATGATTTTTCTGATGATTGTCTGAATGCTTTCAATGAACTTAAACAGCGGTTAATAAAAAGTCCAATACTTGCAATATATGATCCGAAAAAGGAAACAGAATTACATTGTGATGCAAGTACTCATGGATTTGGAGCTATTCTAATGCAACGTCAAGATGATAAAAAATTTCATCCTGTTATGTTTTTTTCAAAATCTACAACTCCAGCTGAGTCGCGTTATCACAGCTTTGAATTGGAAACTTTAGCTATCATCTATGCATTGCGTCGGTTTCGAGTGTATTTGGAAGGCATTCAATTTACAATTATAACAGATTGCAATTCCCTTACAATGACATTGAACAAAAGACAGTTAATCCTCGAATTGCTCGATGGGCTTTGGAATTGGAAAACTACAATTATACTATTCAACATCGAAGTGGTGTATCTATGGGTCACGTGGATGCTCTAAGTAGATGTGTGACCGAAAATAATGTATATCCTATTATTTCAAAATGCAATGTAGTAGGGGCTGTAAACTCTAATGAGCTGGATGTGCAGATACAACAAACCCAAAGTCGAGACGAAAATATAGGAAATTTATTACGTAAACTTGAAAATGAAGAAATTGATAACTATGAATTAGTAGATGGACTTGTATTTCGTAAAACTGAGTCAAATCGATTATTGTTATATGTACCTAAGGAAATGGAAGAAAATATAATTAGAATGATTCATGAAAAGATCGGACATCTTGGTGTAGAGAAATGTTATGAAAAGATACGAAATAATTATTGGTTTCCAAACATGAAAGATAAAATAATTTCGTATATAAAAAATTGCATAAAATGTATTATATATTCAGCACCGGCTCGAGTAAATGAACAAAATTTACATAGCATACCAAAGAAACCAATACCGTTTGACACAATACATATTGACCACTTTGGACCATTACCTTCATTAAAATCAAAACGAAAATACATATTAGTAGTTATAGATGCTTTTACGAAATTTGTGAAATTATACCCAGTTAATTCCACTAGTACAAAAGAAATTTGTTGTGTATTTGACAAATATTTTAGTTATTATAGTCGACCCAGACGTATAATTTCAGATAGGGGTTCTTGTTTTACATCCAATGAATTTTCGGAATTTCTTTTAAAAAATAATATTGATCATATCAAAGTGGCAGTTGCATCACCTCAGGCAAATGGTCAAGTTGAACGTGTAAATCGTATTATAAAGGCAGTTTTAAGTAAACTAACTGATCCCATTGATCACTCTGACTGGTCATTAAAATTGTCTCATGTTGAGTTCGCTTTAAATAACACTAAACACAGTTCAACCAAAGATACACCAAGTCAGCTACTTTTTGGTATACACCAGCGTGGAGTGATACTAGATGAACTAACAGAATATTTAGATGAAAAAGTTAATAATGAAAGTAATCGTGACTTGATGTCAAGAAGATTAAAAGCACTTAACTCAATTCAACGTTCACAGAATTATAATGAGTCATATTTTAAAAACATCACGTTCCCGCAAAATATTACGGTGTTGGTGAATACGTTGTGGTTTTGAACATTGATAATACTGTTGGTAAAAATAAAAAATTTTGTGAAAAATATCGTGGTCCCTATATTATAGAGAAGGTTTTAGCAAATGATCGTTATGTTATAAAGGACATAGAAAATTGTCAGTTAACGCAAATTCCATATAAAAGTGTAGTAGAAGCAAAAAAGCTTCGGAAATGGTTGACTCCAAATTAATATGAGCTTAAAATCTTGCCACATCATCAAATAATGTTGAATTAAATTGTATTTTTTTTTTTTGAGTTTGATTGTGGTCAATCAATTTGTCAGGTTGGCCGAACTGTAATATACTTGTTATTTGAATACTTTATTCTTGATATTGTTTTGTAAAGAAAATCTAGTTTCTATGTTTTATAATGTTTGTCAAAGAAAAAAAAGAAAGAATAAATTAGTTTTGAAAAAAGCAAATTACACATTAGATATTATCCGAATCACGAATTCGGTCAAGTGTACTGAGCATTCCCATTCATTTCTAATATGGTAGACACAACTGCAAATGTCGATAGCTGTAACTAATACTATGATAGTTAAAGTAACTACCCATATTCGGTTGGTGACAAATTCGGAAGTCACAACGAATCTGTTGTCTGTGTGTAAAAATAGATTTCATTCTTTTTGTTGTTTTGTTTCATTTTATAACTTTACGCTCCTGAAGAAGTTTGAATAAAGTAAACGAAACGTTGAGCAAAATCATGATAAATTGATTTTTATTTACAAATAAATGAGATTATTGACCAAAATAGCCCGTAAGGAAACCCCTTTTTAAAATCAGATTTCATTCTTGTTTCGCTTAATTTTAGCAGCTACTACAGACAGAAAAATAAAGTACCAACCCAATTGAAAATTGCATTTTGGTAGCTATAGGAAATACATTCGGTTAGTACAAGCTTATTTGAATGTTATTTCTGAATACTTTGGGTGTTGCAACTAAAATTGAATTGTACTGACCTAATTTTGCTGTAAACATCAGCATTTGAATTTTAGTTGGCAAATGACAGAACTTTTCTCTGTGTATTGAATTCGAAATCAAATTTAAACCATATTTTGTGTACTATACTGTTCCGATATGATCGTATTCCTATTTTAACACGATTGCGAGAGTTAAGTAGCCTTTAAATTTGAGAAACTATTTATAAATTAAAAAAAATATATTTTTTCTGAATATGTTTGGAAACATATTTATGAAAAAAAAAATGCAAAGACTTTAAATAAATGCAAAACAATACACTACAACATATGAACACATATTCAATCCATAAAGGAAAGGAAATAACCCATAACAAATTTGTCAGAACGATGCACGTCTGTATGTGACTGTACAGTATCGACTCTATAATACAAACTACTACACACACGGAACTTCTGCTTTAAAAATATGTAGTTGTTTGGGTTGTAATACAGTTTCTGTATTTTTAATGTAAATGTCAGTCATTTCTAGAACAAATTCCATTTTTTTCTAACCTTGTAGTTCATTTAAAAAAGCAAACCACATCAAATGACTGTTCTATGATTTTACATACATTTTTTACAGCAGTTTTTTAATATTTAAAAAAAAAATAAATGTTTGTTAAGTTTTTACTACCATGTGTTTAATTTTTACTATAATTGTGGTTCATTTTTTGAACATTAAAAAACAAATGACAATGTAAGTTGTATTTAATGAAATGTAAGTCGTTCTTTATTTAAGTGAAATTTCATTTGTTTTTAACTACATTTGTAGTGGTCTTTACCTACATTATATTCTAAGTGTACTTGCAATACGGAACCATACTGAAAGACAATTTCCAAAAAAATTGTAAATTTTCCAAAAATTGTAAGAGAAAATTTTGTATTAAATATTAGATGGTTAAATTAACGAGTCTCCACTCTAAAAACACAATACAACAACATTCATACGTATATAAACATTTATCTGATATTTCCCCAAGGAGTACATGCCATTAAATTATTTATCAGTATATTTGGTTGCTGTTGTAGTAGTTGTAATGTAAAAGGCTCCAAATATAGATAGTGTGAAGTTGTGAGTAGAGTTAAGTCGAAGTATTCTCCATGCAACACTGGTACATTTCAATATGATGTTTATTTTTTCTGTTTTTTTTAGTTTCATGAGTTTTTATCAATATTGTTGGTAACGCTTTTATCATTCATATTGATATTAAAATGATAATTTTATATCATTTTTAAATATTTATAAGAATCTATAAAAATAATATTGAAAAATAACATAATAAAAAATATACAAATATACTTAAAAGCTCAATAGTAAAAATATTGAAAACCATAAAAATGGAACATATGAAAATGTTTATGTTACACGCAGAGAAACAATATTGTTGCAATATAAATGGTTGTTTCAATTAAAATATTGTTGTATCAATCATAGTCTACCCATAATATGGTTGCTTTCATCATGTTTTAGTACAGTTATCATATTATTGTATTGTTTACAATCGTAATATAGCATTTATTATCATAAACCTCTATGTCACTACAGCCATATTATAGTTGCGCCAACTATAAGGCGATCAGTTGGTTTTTCTATGAACTTCTCCTCTTTTTTAGTTTCATTCTTGTTTGAGATTTTGTGAAAAGAAGTTGTGAGAAACAGTCAGCCACTTCAAACTAAATAATATTAAACAAAAAAACAATTGCAATGGTTATTTGTTTTACTGATGAAGGAATAACTTTGTAGTCTCAACCCGGTCTACCCTGGAAGTCTAGGCAAAAGATTGATTTTCGCGCACCCATTAAATGAAGTTATTTTTATTATATGGACATAAAAGTGTTACAAATTAATTAAAAATTGATAATAAAAAAAGTGCTTTATTTTTAATTGTTTGTATTTACGCAAAAAAATATTGATCAAGAAAAAATTATAAAAGAAAAATTTAAACAAAATGCACGTGCCTTTAAGGCTGTAGTACGAAATAATCATAATATGTTTACAATAATCATAATATGGTAATAAATGATGACGAAATTCTTCTCCATGATCATACTATGATAATTAGGACTATACTATGGTTAATGCATTTGTTATAATTATTGCAAACATGGTTTCATCTTTATAAATGTATTCTGAAATTGTATTCTTAACAATATTTTTATGCGCGCCGTAGACTATAATCACATGTATAGTTTGTATAGCTGACAGAATATTTCACAAAGCTTATTCTTCAGCACAAAGACAATTTGTTTACTTAAATTATTTTAAACCTAAGTTTATTTAAATGCGTGAATTATTAAATAAATATACTATTAAAAGACATGCATAATTCTGTAAGGCTTATATTATGATAAATCATAAAAATTTCCAGAACCGTAATATGATAATATTGGGATCTATTTGGAACCATAATATGGCAATCTAATTATCATTTTATGATACAGAAGCAGATAAGAGTATGGTTTAAACAGCAATAGTAACATGGTTGTCGCAATCATAAATCAAAAATGTATGTTATTCTCCGAATATGGTTCCCTCAACCATGTTTTTTTTTGCGTGTATGCATTTGTAATATATAAATGAAAAAAATACAAAATAAATAAAAACTGTTATTACTATTGTATGGGAGTCTCTTAATACATCATAAAAAGAATAGAATTTCTTATGATTAAAATTATAATTTGGTTTAACTTCAGTTATTTAAGAAACTATTTATTAGCTAAATAGGTACGAACACATTTGTGGGGTAGAAAGAAATATAACATCCAAACCTTTCGGTGCGCGTTTTATATAAGAACTATTATATGAAGTTATCATTGGGGGACTCATACCTTACGGCATATCATAGGACATATCACAGTACTGCAAGTTTCAACAATATTCATAAATTAACCTTTTCGTACCATCTTTAAATCGTCGTTATTGGGGAAAATTTTGTTTTGCCGTGTTTTGGTTATAATCAATTTTAAAAATGTTTATTTTTAGAGCACCAGTTCTAAATATATGTCCATAAAAATTCATGCGGACATTTTTATTAAAACTAAGTTTAAAATTTTAGTTTTTCACAAAAATAGGCACTAAACATTAGAATTTAAGTATGGATTCAAAATCAAGGCACACATCATTTATTCTAAGTTTCTTTATAGCAGCTCAGATATAATAACGAAGAAAACATTTAATTGTTTTGATTCTCTTACGATTCCATTTTTTAAGTCCTGGAAGGTTGACCGATCACAGCTTCTTATGGATTTTCCAATCGATTGGGATGACTTCCGTTGCTACTTACGCCGAGCTGTTTGCCGCTCACAATCAGCTGGCGCAATTAGTAAAAAAGTCAACACACATTTAAGGTCAGACTCAGAATTATTTCAAACTTTATCGCACTTCGAACCCTGAAAAGTACGAATTTGAGATCATTTGCGTCTCTCACATCATAGCACAATATCTTTTCATTTTCCCAGCTTCGGCAGACATACGCACAGGCAGACACACGCAGAAAAAACATGATTGAACATGACTGCCGACAAAAACTTATTATATTATGTTCCTAACAATCATGAACATGATTTTGGCTGATCATATTATGATCACTGGGAACTATTTTTATTATAATCTGGAATCATAATATGATTATAGGAATCATATTATGATTGTTACGTGTTACAATCATAATATGATGCTATTAAACTATTATAAGATGATATTCCTTTATCTGCCTGTATAAAACGCTTTTATTTCTGAAAAGCCTCATGAGTCTTTTATCGAACAATCAAATGACAACTCTGTTTCCTGAACGACAATGTTGACACCGCTGCGAAAATGGTAGAACTTGCGGTTTAGCTTGGAATGAAAGTTTTTATTTCTTCAACGTATACGAAATACCAACAAATATTTAAGAAAAAAAATAGATTTTTTGTAAAAGTTAATTTACGAGTATTTTGAAAAGTATAGCTTATATTAAAATTAGATGTTCACATTCGTGATTTAAGTCTTAAAATCTATCAGAATCTATAAGTCGCATGCCCGATGCAAATATGATGCACCAAAGTTATGTCTCAAATTTGATATATTTTGTCTTATATCAAATTGAAATACAATTCTATCCGAGAAGTGATGGATCGTATTGTATATAAATCGATTAACTTTGATAAAATTTATTGCGATTCAGTCGATTGAAAATAAATTTGTTAAATTGAATACAGAGGGCTAGAAATTATGGCCCGATTATTAAGAGCTTAACTATCAAGAACTTGTATATCAAACTTGTATATCAAACACATATTAGTTTTATTTTTTCAAATAAAAAAAAAACTAATGTATAAAATGAATGTAAAATTATAATACAGTAAAGTGATGTGGTTTGTTTTTTTAAATGAACTACATATGTAGTCAAAAATGAAATGTCTTCTACAAATGGCTGTTATTTTTATATTTTTTGTCTTACTAATAAAGATACTGTATTACAACTCAAACAACTAAAGATATTTACCACAGAAGTTCCTTGAGTGTAGTTTTTCAAACAGGCAAATTATAGACAAAAATATTTTTTTTGATAATTATTTTTTGATAAAATGTGTTAGTGGCGGGAATCTATAACCTAGATCTTCAATATAAACTATATCGATGTTCCACCGTGCACTCAACAAAATAAGTTACTAGAAAAGTTAGTAAAACTTCTTGTAAATTTGTTGCTGAAATTGTGTTTTTAGCAGGGACATAACTGTTATAACCAATATCGAAAAAAAATCCTGAAATAATAATTTTTCAAGAATTTTAAAAAATTGTTTGCTGGATAACAGTTACAAATAACCAATTATTTTTTGGTCTTCGATAACCATATTTGTTTTGGTCTTCCATAACCATTACCAAAGATTTTTAATTTTTTTTTTGGTCTTTCATAGCCACTACAAAATACTTTTATTATTTTTGGTCTTAAAAGATTTTTATTTTTTCGGTCTTCTGTAACCATTATGAAAGCATTTTTTTCCGTCTTCTATAATCATTATGAGTAACCAAAAAGTTTTTTGTCCGCATGGAAAATAAGTACATAGACACCAAAAAAAAAAAAAAATCATAATGCTTACAGAAGACCGAACAAATAAAAATCTTTTATAATGATAATTGCAGACCAAAAATAATAAAGTATGTATTTTGTAGTGGCTATCAAAGACCAAAAAAAAATAAAAATCTTTTGTATTGGCTATCAAAGACCCAAAAAATAATTATATTTCATAATGCTTATCAAAGGCCAAAAAAAATATAATAATCTTTTATAACGTTTATGGTAGGACTACACTTTTTTGATTGATTTATAATTGTTATTACAGGACGGATTTTTTTAGTTATTGTTTTCTATAACCTATTGAATATTTAAAAAAAATAACAGTTATTTCGGGTCCCTGGTTTTTAGCTTTAATTTTAGTTATACTTATTCGGGACTTAGCTGATTTTAACTAATGTTTTACTAATTTATTTTGCTAAAAACTTGTGTTGATAAGTACATTAATAGTGTGGATGATAACCACATTGAAAGATATGAGCAATATCAAGTAGATGTCACGGCTTGTCAAGATGTAGTAGAGACGAGAAAAATTATACTAAAAAGTACAACTCTAGTAAGACATATAAAAATACAACCCCGGAAGATTTTTGTATTCGTTTTTCATATAAAAGAACGCTAACAGTGCGATCACATATGTCACTGGCTGGTCAAAGTAATTGTCTATTAATTGTGGGAGTATGAACATTTTAATATTTTGTAACGTACTGTAAATTATTTGTAAAATAATCACAATTTTTTTTTTTAGATTTTCAGAAAATATACTAATATTCCACAAAAAGGTTATTAAATAATTTTTTAATTTTTAATCAACAAAGTGTAAGCAAAGCCTTTGCTGATTCTACTAATTTTGTTGCTAAAAATCAGCTCGCCGATTTTCAGCAAAATATGTTGCTGACATTAGCAGACATTTTTTTGCAAGCATCATCCCGACATAAATATTGTTGACTTTACTAACTCTTTTTTTTGAGTATAGAAAAGGATTACCAAATAATGCATTATATAACCGCAAATCTAGTAATGGTAACTACTTACTTTAATAAAGTAATGTGAAGAGTAAATTGGTATCACTATTGGTAGTCCAAAAAATAATGGCATGTCATTACCGTTTCTATATTAAAATGAAGTTAATTGGCGTTGTTTCAATTTCAATTGTTTACACTTTTAATATAAACTAAAATATGTAAAAAAATAAAATCCCGAGAAATCTCACAAAACTCCCGGGATGTCGGAATTGAAAAAGGCCGATATTCCCAAGTATATAATCCTTAGCATTTTGTAAGACTTCCTTGTAACCTTAATATGATATATCATAGAACTAAACTAGAATATGTTAATAAGATTTTTTTTTAGCAGAGTTCAACTACAGCAGAAGGTTAGTCCTGTAGTATGTCACACACTATCACAAAGCAATTTGCATAAATTCCTCTTGCGTTTTAATTTAACAAATTAAATATATTTGCAATAGTGTATGAAAACTAATTTTAACATTTTTAATTGGTATAATTATTATATAATAACATATTTGTGGATATATTTCCACAGAATAAAACAATTCAATTTATTAAATTACTAATATATAAAGTGTTTTTTTTTTTTTTTTTTTGTAGCTTGTGGTAATCCATATCCTTGGTTAGATAAATATATAAATGTTATGTTTTATTATAAAAATGTTGTATACAGTTTTTTTTTATTTTTTTATTAATAAATATATTTTTCACACTTTAATGAATTAAGAGTCATTACAGTTTTTAATACTTAATATTATTTATATTAATGCAAATTATTGGAAATATTGAAAAAGAAGAAAATTGATTTGAATTCAACAATATTTTAAAACTCTTATTTAATAACACGGTTATTTTTACTTTAGTTACAGATATTTCTAAATCAAACCGGTTAAATAGCGAAATAAAACCGGTTATAAAAGAAGACACATGACTTTAATGGATTTTTTTTGAATCTTCATTTCGGTCTTAATGTAACTGTGGTACACTCGGAAAACAAACTCCTAGTAACCGTATTTGTTGCCAATCGAATGCTTCGCTTGTTGAGACCGAGTTTTTCGGTTATGATAACAGTCATTCGATTGCAACAACATAAATTCTGTCACGACAATAGAATTTCTATTGCACCAGCAGAAATTCGGTATCAAACCATTCGATTGGCTACAAATACGGTTGCTACTACCAAATCTGTTTTCTGGGTGTAGCCAACTGCCGTTATTATGAAAAGGTATTGAATGCCAACCCTGTTTAATATTCTTTTGGGACTTTAGAGCTATATATGTTTTCTTGCAAAAATCGAGAAATGAAATTTAAAGGGTTTTTTGCATAAGAAATTCGTGTACGTAATATTACCCAGTAATAAATTGTTCTGCTCTAATTTGCCATTTTCAGCGATGAATTTAGCTTTGGCATGCCATGGAAAGGAAGCATTCCAAATATGATTTCTTGGAAGTGTTCTGCCTAAACAACTTCTTTGGAAGTTATTTAGGTACAACATATTCCTAGCAAGTTGTGTGGCAGCATTATATAAATGATTCCTTCCTATGGTAAGCCAATGTTAAATTCATAGATGAAAATGCTCAATTAGCATCATTCTTTGCCAGGACAGTTTGTGCAGGGTAATTAGTGGAAACATTAAAAATTTGGTTTAGCCATTTCATTACCGACTTTTTGATTGTGGATATAATTCTAATGTGACTTCAGATTCTTGTTAAGGGTCATCAAAAAAGAACAGGCGCGGATTCAGGAAAAGGTTTTGGGGAGGGAAATTCCAGTATATTCAATTAACTTTTCAATCCTTTTCACATTATTGTATTGAACATTTTTATTTTGGGGGGGAAATGTCCCATTTTCCCTATCCCTGGTTCTGCGGCTGAATTATTCAGAAAAAAGTTTCCATATGGCTTGTCCAACTCCTTACCACTCCTTTCCTTCAAAATATGGGTCCGAAAATTAAATTTTTAAAAGTTCTCATCCCATTTTTTCCACTTTAACATTCGAATAACCAAAAATTGTTTGTTTGATTTTTTTCTGGTTATTAGATGAAGCTCCGATTTCGAGATCATAGCTTTGTTAGTTTAGGAGATAAACCAAACGCAGAGATAAAATCTGAATAAAATCATCGGACTATGTTAAGAAATATAACAATTATATTGCTTATAAGAAGAGTTTGGGCACATCACTCATTTACTCAAAAAGTTCGATTTTGCAGAAAACGAGTTTAAAGTTTTCAATCCATATCTGCCTCGCTTGACTCTTTCACTATTTATTTGGTAACTTTTTTTATAAATATGGGGTTTTAATGTACTTTTCTCTTAGCGAGAGTTGTGTGCGAATTCTCTAAATATCGAGAGATCCTTGAGTAGCACAGTTTCTCTATGAAGTACATGCTCTTTGCGCCCACTATAAAGAAAAAATAAATTATATTATTCTCTATCTCGAAAAGTATACATGATATTAAAACGAAATTTTTACGCAATATAAATCATAATATAACTAATAAATCTGCACTATTAACTCAAAAATTGCAATTATTGACTTATGACAGTCTTGCAGTAAATGAGTGATATGATTATTTTCCAAAAGCCAAGATCCCAATGAACAAATTTGAATAAAAATATTAGGTTTTACTGCATTATCATATCTTGTAGTAGTTGTAAAAAAAATGAAATTTCAGTTTTGTTGTTCAAAACAAATGAAATTTCACTCGAAGCAAGGAAGACTTACATTTCAGTAAACTAAACTAATTTTATAAAAATATATACTCTGTCATGAGCAAGGGTGCGGAAAATGTTAATCAATTTCCATCAATATTCAGAAATAAAAAATACCGTTTATTTCTTAAAATTTTTATCACCAATAGATTATATTTGTCCTAAGTTATAAAATTACATGTTTCAAGTGTACACTTAGAATATTATGTGGGTAAAGACCACGGCAAATGTAGTTCAAAACAAATGAAATTTTACTTGAAGCGAGGAAGACTAACATTTCAGTAAATTCAACTAACATATTCATTTGTTTTCTAATGTTCAAAGAATTAACCACAATTGCAGTAAAAAGTAACTACATGTTAGTAAAAACTAAACAGACATTTTTTTTTTTTTTTTTGAAAAACAAAAAACTATTGTAAAAAAAAATGAATGTGAAATCAAAAAACAGTCATTTGATGTGGTTTGTTTTTTTAAATGAACTACACGGTTAGTAAAAAAATAAATTTATTCTACAAATGGCTGACATTTGCATTAAAATAAAGCAACTGTATTACAACCCAAACAACTACATATTTTTAAAGCAGAAGTTCCCTGAGTGTAAAACTGTAATCACCCTTATTAATTAAACATAATTATTAATTATAATGCATGAAAAAAAAAACATAATGTTTACATTTAATTTTCCATAGAACAACCAACTGAAGAGTCTGTATTCATGGTAACCCAAACTCTATTGGAAACGTATTGTTCTCGTCGAGTACGTGTTTTTTATTTTGATTGCCGTACCAAATCTGCCATGTTTACTAATGAATTAAAGAAATTACATGGCAGCCCATCAGATAATATTGGTAAGTGGTATTTATTAGTTGGGATTTTAATACTATTATGTTTTCTATACAATTTTGTATTTAACGTTAATTTTCAGGTGGATATCGTACACCCTTTGCTAGAAAATTACGTTTGCCTGCATTGAAGTCATCATCACAGACAAGAAAATTTATAACGGGTGATCATTATGCTTTGAGGACACCAGAAGGTGAGTTTTAAAAATATCATTCAATTCTTTATTTTTATATTAAGTTAATTTTTTTTACCAAAAAACCATTATTAAAGTAAATATGCAACTTTTATGCAAAACAAGTTGGGGAGTTTGGGGAGATATGGTAATACACTTTTTCTAGCAGGATTTTTTAAAGTCCTTCAATAAGCCACATCTTATTGAACTAACTTTCAATAGTCAAATAACTTGTAGCCGAAATCATTTTATAGTAGAACATTTATGCATTTTTCCAAAAAAGACTTATTGGGAGTTAAAAGTAGGGTTATAAAAAACAAAATAATGAATTGTAAGGCACAATTTATGTTTATTAATACATAAATACCAATATAAGATATGAGTGATTTCAAAAATTTTTCGACACCTGCTAAAACAGAATTTAGTTGATTATTTTTTCTGAGATTTTTTGAATTGAGCAAACGATGGACATGGCTAAGTAGACTATATTTAAAAATTACGACATGCAACGTGTTCACCTAAAGAATTGAGGGAAATTAAAAAGTCGATAAATTAAACAATTCACTTGAAACTTACAAGAGCTTTTCACATTCATTTTATTTTTTTTTTTCTCTGAGTTTTTAAATTTCAGATCCAAACAAATGCAAAATGGATCCACTAGACTTGGAAGATACATTAATTAAAAATAATAATTTCATATAGCTGCTTGCTGCTGACATGGGCTGCATCAATTACATTTCACAATCATTCACTTGTGAAATTTGTCATATAATTAATCATCTCAGACCTACGCTCACACTTGTTGGCTTAAACGCTTAATTGGAACATTTTCAGTTTTTTCAATACCAGACATGGGACATAATACCAATATTTGTGCATTTAATTAAAGGCCAATTACTTTTTTACGTATAATTACATGTAATTGGGTGGAATTAAGTAATTGCCCTGTAATTAAATCCTCAGATATTCTTACTAGTCCCCATGTTTGGTATTTAGAAACTTTCTAATTTTTACAAATTTTCTAAGGAAACGTTTAAACTAATGACACTGAAAATATTAATGACACTGCAAAATTTCACAATTGAATGATTGTGAAATGTAATTGACGCCGCCCATGTCTGGCTTGTTGAAAAGTTGTATAGCAGCATACAAGTGAAACCGTAATTATTCGATTTTAAAACTTTCGCATTTTTTTCATTGGAGTTTTGCGTAGTTTACTGGAATTCAGTTTTTAGATTAGTATTTGAAAGACGGTGTAGTTTTATATAGTTTGAGGTATACCTTAACTTTTATGCAATTGCGGTAATAAAGTGCCAACCGAATTTAATAGTGTATTTTAATAGTAACAACTTATAAATTCAGTTAGCACGACGATATTTACATTAGATTTCAGCAGCTAAAATTCGGTTGAATTTACCGATGTTTGTTGTGAAAATTAATGTTCAATTATACCAGCCGACTGAACATTATAACCGAATTTGTGTCGTAGTAACCGAATTTCAGTTGGCAAAAAGGTAAATTTTTCTCTGTGTGCAGTCATATTTTAATTTGACTGACCTATTGCTTGAACTGAGTTTGTTAGCCAATAGCGCTTTTAAGATAAAAAGATATTTTAAGATTTTAAAAGCAAAATCTTTAAGAACTTTTTAAAAATTTTGGGAAATTTTAATTTTTTTTGCATTTTTTTTTCATAAAAACATTACCTGTGAACAAAGTTAGGTATCTAGAGAGAATCTTCAAGCGAACTATTTTGATGCAGTGAATACCTTTTTTTTATTCTTAGCGCATACAGCGTAATTTTTTTTCTTTTAAATACATTTCACTTTGTGACAACTAAAGTGTAGTATCATTTCCGCCAAAATGTATATAAAATAAAATATTTTAATTAGCTTAATATTAAAATTAATAAGGCATCCAATAATTTTAAGGCCTTTTCATTTAATGGAGCAAAAAAACACTTTTGATAGCTTAAAAAATCATAATTTTATAAAATTTTAGCATACATAAAATAGGCTAAAAATGTGTATTTCCAAAATAATCGCGATTTTGATTTTAAGTTCTAATAATAGACCAACATTTTGTTTAGTGTACTATTGTAGTTTTTGATGGTGCAATATATATTTCGACATGCAATAAATACAATGATGTCTATATATACATTTAGCTTTAAGCCAAGCAAAAACTGTAATTTTACTGTTTTTAATTAGATGCAAAGTTAAAAGCGCCATGTTACAACAAAAAAAAATTAAACACATTTTACCTCAAAGTGGCGAAAATTCAATGAGGTTAAAAAATTAAAACGTTATATTAAAAAATCAAATATAATGAAAAGCAGTGCCTTTCTTTTATGCTGGGTGGTTGCCCAAGTTCAGCCAATCTCCAAAAAGGGTGCGACTAACTGCATGAAAATCCCCGTCCAATTGCAAATTTGGTCTGCGCTCTCGATGGTGATGGAGAGCATGGTAAACTACCATCTTGTTAATTATCTGGAGACTAACTCACTTATTAGTGATCGAGAGTATGGCTTTCGTAGAACCCGTTCTACGGGAGACCTGTTGAACTTTCTTTCGGAACATTGGTGTCGTGAAAGCTAAGTTGTTGTTCTGGTTATTTCCAAGGCGTTCGATGGTGTGTGGCATGGTGCACTTATATCGAAATTAATTGCTTTTTGTGTAAGTAAAGATTTCTATCGATTTATCTCAAGTTTTCTCGAGATCGTGATATGCGTGTTATAAATGGAGTCTCATCCAAAGAGTTTCATTTAGGTTCAGGGATAACACAGGGCTCTGTCCTTTCTCCGTCTCTTTTTCTCATCTTTATTAATGACCTTCATGGTCGAACTCGAAAATTTTAACATTTACCATCTCTCGAAAGCCAAAAATTGAATAGGTTGGGGACAACATGCCAATTATGAATGACTCACTCAATCATGAGCTTTCAACAATCTCTGAGTGAGGTCATGCGAACAGGGTCGATTTTAATGCACGAAAGACCCAATGTTGTATATTGACCCATAGGGACGTGGAGTCAGCAATATATTTTGTACATATGGATGGTATCGATATTAAAGACTCGTATACTCTCAATAGTTCTGGGCATGAGAATTCAATGTGACGTCCGTTGGACAAGCCACATTGTTCAAGTGAAGCACTCAAGTGTCTTGGATTTTTCAACCGGTGTAGGAAATATTTTACTTCATCCGATATCTCCTCACTATACATACCACATATATCCGGCCGAAAAATGGAATGCAACTCCCATATATGGGTAGGTGACTCAAGGTCTATTTTGGGGCTTCTGGACCATATGCAATGGAGGGCGTTAATGCTTATGAACGACAGTAGGGTATCAAACAACATTGACTTGATGGAACATAGTGGGAGTTTGGGTTGTGAGTTTGGAAGTGTTCCACTGAGATAAGTAAACTCATACCGTGAGCCTGTGTTTCTCTTCGTACTACGAGCTTATAAAGTTGATTTCATCCGTTTGTTGTCTGTAGTCCGGCAAAACCCACAACGCATTATATTTGGAACCGTCTTTCTGCGTAGGTTTTCCCTATAACAGGTTATCCACAAACACTACTCCCTCTTTCCTCCTCCTCATAACCTGTTTTCGTAAATCAACACAATACAATGCATTAGCATACTCTGAGTGTTGGTTGAACGTTAAAAAAAACAAGATGTCGCAATCAGTATAATATCTTAAAATGCATTAACATTAAACAAAACTAGAATTTACTACTTCGGCCCTATTACCGCAGTACCCAAAACTTCCTAATATATATATATATTTTTTTTTTCAATAAACATATAGAATGCCGCAACGAGTTGGCACGCATGGGTAAAGTTATTGATAAACTAATTGCACCAACTTTACAACGTGCTAGAGTAGACTTAAAACGTCAAAGTACAATAAAAAATAATGAAGAACAACAGGAAAAACGTGGAAACTTTACATTCAAATCAAAATCTTCAGATAATTGTTCCACAATAAAGTCTACAAGGAGAAAAGTAAGTAAAACAAATAGATTTTCGATAAGATTTTAGAAATGTATGAAAGATTTAAAAATGTTTTTAATATTATAATTTTTTAATGCAAATAATTTTCTTTTAGACCAAGAGAAATTCTGATGTAACAAAATCCGTTATAAGGCGTAAGGACTTTAAATCCAATGAACAATTTTTGTGTCATCTGAAAAATCTAGAAAAGGAGTATAGTTATTAGCTAATAAACTGCCTTCGAATAACTGTAATTTTTCAATTTATAGAAAATTTAAATATTTGGAGGGTTATTTACCCGTGGATCCTGAGGAACAGAAATCACAAATATTAAAAAAATATGAGAAAAACTTAGAACAGGCTGAAGCAAAGTTTACATTAAGTATTGAAAAGAGATATAAATGTCTAATGAA
>CM037853.1:56029321-56065256 GCA_021234595.1 Delia radicum
CCGAGAAAAAAGAGAAATGCAGACAAAGAAGTGCTTCGCAAACGGTTAGATGATACCAATTTGTTAGCATTTTCATTCGATGGCCAGAAAAAGAGATACTTTAACGAGAGATGCAATTGATGAGAAGGATCTACTAGGATGGTAAAAGAACCTCATCTTGTTATTTTGAGAGAACCGAATTCTGAATTGATTGGTTACGTAAGACTGGAACATGAAACCGCTGAATACAAAACAACCAAATTAAATGATTTTTTTAACGATAAAAATATATCACTGAATGAATTAATTGGCATATGCGTTGACGGTGAGCCAACAAACACTGGCCACACGGTGGAATTATACGACGATTCGAATTGCTGTTAAAAGACCATTGCATTGGTTCGTTGCCTTCTACACTTCAACGAACTTCCGTTTCGGCATTTGTTTGAAGCTTTGGATAAATCAACCAGCACTGGACCAAGATCGGCAACCGGAAAATTGAGCCGTCAAATCGAAACTTGTGAAACTCTTCCGGTAAGTTATTGCTATCACTCATTTATTATAATTGTCAACCGTTTTTAATTGCTTTATTTTTATATATTTTCAGGTGGTGGACGGCTTTCAGAAAATTGAGTTGAAAAATATGCCCCCTGCTCCAGAAAAAATTGAATTTTCCACCGATTCCAAGTTGTACTTATACGACATGGCCCATGCAATTTCTAGCGGCGTGGTTTCAGTGGATCTGGCTAACATCAAACCAGGAAAATTGTACATTCTCGGTGGCTCACCAAGGCCGCTAGACTATATTACGATTATATGTGACAACGGAAAATCCAGATGCAAATTTAAGAATACTGGTTGAATTTATAATTACATGTTATGTGCCAATGTACTTCAATATTAAGTATTACAGCTCTGTCGTGTACGGTAGTAGATTATTTTTCAAATTCATTAGTTGGTCAAGATTTCTAGAACCTCGTTTACGCAAAATTGTCAATAAAGTAATTACATGATAATTCATATTATGCGCATTCGGAAAATATCTTGTTATCAATGTTGTTTGATGATAGCAAAGAAAAGCGCGACTGTGCTATCAAGATAATTCTACGCTATCGAACCGATGTTGACGACCCAACGGGACTTAGAGCTTATAAAAAACCAGATATAAACTTTTATTGCACAAGTTACACGGAAATGATCATATGAATGACATAAATGACGTATTTGAACCACCATTCACTCGAAGCATTCCATACGATACTTTGAAAGAATATTTAAATCAAGATGATCCACCGTTTAATGATCCAAAAATTCCATCACACATACAAGGAACAGAACGACACGTTCAATTGCTAGCTAGCGTTTCCAAACGAGTTATACCGGAAAATGTAGAGGCTGTTATGGCGACGACGTTAGAGAGCCGTGCGAAATTGCCCAGACTTGAAAGCAAAACGACTTCAAACAGTAATTTTTATCTTTTCTTTTCTATTACTAAGTTAAATTAATTTTTTCATTTACATATGTTCTGACTAAATAAATTTCTAAAGAGAAAAAATAAATAAAATATTAAAATAAATAAAATAAATAAAAAAATAATAAAATAAAGTGCCAAAAATGGAGATTTTTTGAAATGTTTGTATGGGAACCCCCAGGGGAGTTCCAGGGGGGTGTGCCACGAGCATGGGGTGATCGGCCCTTCAAAGTTAGTGGGGGTCGGTCATACATTTGGACTCGATTGGGGCACTCTACATGGGTCAAAGTGGGATTTTTTCAAACTTGACCCTACGGGACAAAAGTCAACAGTTTCGGGGTTAGAATTCGTTTTAGAGGTATGGTTAATCCCGCAAAGTTCTTATTTTGATCCCTAGAATACGATTTTCACTGAGCTTTGGGCGATTTTTTTTTGCCTCCCCACAAAATCGACCCGGCCTAACGTACATATTTTGATTAGGTGTCAATGACCCATTTTATTATAATGCAATAAAAATCTGTTTAAATACTTTTAATCATACTTTTTATGCCTTTATTTATTACAAAATATATTTATTTTTATCATTGTTGTTTTTTCTTCATAAATTTCATAAATACTAGCAGTTTAAGGTTGTGGTGGTGGTGGTGGTGTTGATATTTATATATGGGGCTTTTCATATCAACGAACATTTTATGACTGCCTAAATTTGTGATTGACCTAAAAAGATTTCCTAAAAGTGATAATAACACGAAAATCATTTTGCGAAATTGTGTTCGTCAAAATCAAAAGTGCGATTTATGTTTAGTGGCAAAAGTTAAAACTTCGAAATTAATACAATTATTTTTTTTAAAAATAAGCCATCATATTAAATTTCTATTTAAAAGTTGAATTACAATGTTAGAACTGATAAGAACTATTATAAAAATAAGGTTATAAAACCCCATTTAATCAGATATTATTCGGCAAATTTAAACTATTTCAGTTTGGTACACTACTGGGAAACAACTTAATGGGGATTTTCGACAATGGTATTAGAATTTTGATAATATATTGGCAGATTTGCTTCCAATGCTTCCATTGAAACATGTTTTGAGCCAACACGAATACTTTCATTTTAAAGGGTGTTTTTATACATGTATAGAACTTTAAGTTGGCAACACTTTTTTAACTGGGGACATTTTGTCAGCTGTCAAGTGATTTTTATGTTTAAGGAGTGAGATCGAATAAATCCTAACACAGATTATCACTTATAACTTTTTTTATGTTTAAAAGTGAACTATTTTTTTAATCAAGTTATCTTTTAAAAGAAGCCAGATGATGTTTATAAATTATTAACGAAATCGGATCATTACTTTGTTTACAAATGGAAGCTGAACAAAAAGTGAGTAAAGGAGTCTTTTTTCCATTTTTAGTGCCCTAATTGATAGGAGCAGACCATTTGCAAAAAAAACGTAACAGTATTGGGAACTTGCTTGTAGCCTTCATCAATAATTTAAACAGAATCTTAATATAATTTAATTTTTCTGAGTTCTGAACAATTAAGCATATTTTTTATACGAAATTTAAGGTGTTTTTTTGTAAAAATTATACTTTTTTTTTTTGTTTTCACTTTTTGTTCAAAGTCCATTTGTAAAAAAAGTAATGCCCGATTTCGCTAATAATTTATACCACTAGCTGACCAGGCAACGTTTGTTTTGCCTTCAAATTTTAATTGTAATTAATTCTTTAAATCAAGAAATTTCTTTTACGCAAATAAATAATTAAAAAAATAAATTCACATTAGTAAATCATTATAAAATTTGTAATTTCATGGAAGCCCAACGCCTCTTTGTCCTTCTATCGCCTTTATTGCTGCTGAAGTATATAAAATGAATAGCTGAAAACAAATGCCATAACAACTGCGACGTCACCTATTACCGGTGCATTAAAGCGCCGCTCATGCTCACCAGCCGCTGTCTGGTCAGTTCTTATCACAACCGTAAATTCATCTGTCGGCATCTGGTCTAGGGCTGTTTTGAATAGACGGATGAGGCTGTTGTGTTCGTGTAACATAGCTTGAAGATTAACATAGGTTTTTAGTAAATATTAACATAGGGTTTTTGTAAATATCTTCGGAACTACATAACCGATTTAAGAGTTTGATATCTAATTTTCAGTTCGACTACTAATATTTGTAATTGATGGACTCGTACAAAATTTGAAGGCTATATAGGTAATATAGAACCCTAGATATTTAATATTAATATTAATTTTGTATATGAGTTAAATAATCACTTTGTATGGGAGCTGCCACGCCCACTGGTATGATCCCGCCCAATTTCCCATGACTATTCATAATATAATCAACGTGCACAAATTTCTAAGACTCTGGCTATTATAGAACTGTAGATATATGATATTAAATATTTACTTGTATGGTAGCTGACACGCCCACTGGTCCGATCACAACCATTTTTCTCATGACTATTCACATTAACAAATAATCAACGTGCACAAATTTCTAAGACTATGACTATTATAGTACTGTAGATATATGATATTAAATATTTACTTTGTATGGGAGCTGCCACTCCCACTGGTCCGATTCCGCCCATTTTGTTCCCGATTATTCAAATAAGTAACATATGGGATACTGCAATGTTTCAAAACTCTTGCTATCACAATAGTCAAGATATATGATGTTATTCAATTTATGTGGGAGGGCCACGCCCACTTGAGATATATATAGCCGAAAACCTAATTTGGACTATAACCTTTCAAATGAAGCCAGTTTGGGCCAAATCGGTTGGATAGTTTTAGAGTCTATAGAGGACAAACATACAAACATTGTATTTTATATATATAGATTATCTGGCGACTTTTTAAAAGAAACTTGATTCAAAAAAAGTTCACTTTTAAACATAAAAAAAGTTATAAGTGATAATCTGTGTTAGGATTTATTCGATCTCACTCCTTAGTTTGGATTGGCATTTCAACATGAATTGACTGACGACTGGACAACGCTTCCAAATTGTGCACATTTATTTTGAACGTCATGGTTCTCTTCGAAATACGTATCGCGCATGAATTTTGCGAATTTTGTTAAGCGATGAGATCATTTTTGGTTAAATAGATACGTCTATAAACAAAACTGCCTTATTTGGAGTGATGATAATCCTCAAGTGTCTGTTGAGACATCGTTACATCCAGAAACTTGACTGTTTGGTGTGTTTTTATGGGCTGGTGGAATCATTGGTCCTTACTTCTTTAAAAACGATGCTGGTCAGAACGTTACAGTCAATGGTGACCGCTATGAACAGCCATGATGTGTAGAAGCTGTGTTTCACAAACACGGAGCAACATGTCACACAGCTCGTGCCACAATTGATTTATTGAAGGAAACGCTTGGTAACCGCATCGTTTCACGTTTCGGACCCAAGATCGTGCGATTTAATCCCGCTGGACTATTTTCTGTGGGGATATGTGAGTCGCTAGTCTACGCCGATAAGCCCAAAACGATTGACCACTTGGAGGACAACATTCGACGCGTTATTGCCAATATACGGCCAACAAATATTGGAAAAAGTCATCGAAAAATTGGACCTCCAGATTAGACTACGTCCGAGCCTGCCTTATCGGTCATATGCCGGAAGTCATATTTAAATTATAATTCCAGAAGATTATCTTTCGAATACAATAAATTTTATGTCAATTTAAATTCAAATTCACTTTTGTATAACTCATTTACATTAAATAAAGTTTAATTGTAGAAAGATGGGTACATGTAAAATACCCCATATAATTTTTCAAACAAAAAAATCTTTTCAACCACAAATATGACAGCAGCAAATTCTACTACAAAAAAACAAGTACATTGATGAAATCAATGACCTGGGTTTCAAAGTTTTTATATTATATTTTTATGATTTTTGGTCAAGTTATTAAATCGTCAAGTTATTAAATTGTTTGAACAGGGTAACAAAAAATATTAATACAAAATCTAAGACGGCTTAGAAAAGAACTAGTTATTTAATTTACACTACTTAACAAAATTGAATTTTTAATTAAGGCAATCTTACCCTGCTGTAAGAAAATATTATGTTTTGTAATTAATAGTGTTAAATTAAAAAAAAATTATTTGTATTTACAAATTGCGTTGTCGAACAATGTGAAATTTATTTTTTAACGGTTACAAATTGCCGAGTGATCAGACAAAAAAAACTGTTTAGTTCTTTCGTTGTTATGGATTGAAATTTATGTAAAATTATAATTGTGATAATTATTCGGAGCATAATCAATCCCGAGTAAAAAAATAATATGAAGTCATGGTCGTTGTGGTGTAATGGGTAGCGCGTTGGACTGTTACACAGATGGTCCCGGGTTCGATTCCCGGTGACGACAACATCAATTTAGAATAATAATATATATGAGTTTTTCCATCACTTATATGTATGTATCGCTGCGCCCACCTTCGGTGTTTCCCATAGCACTTAACCCCACCATAGTAAAATAATGAATCAGGGCTATGAAACAAAAAGCTTCAATAAATTTGCCAACTCTACATCAGGTGGCGAGCAAGAACTGTGCTAAGACTTATCTACTCGCGCAATTACAGTGTTGCCATTTTTGAAGCCCTTCATATTTCACCACCTCTTCATCTCTCCACTATTCCTTTTCCAAAGAAAGCAACACATTAATTAATAGGAAGAATTTCCTGAGTGTTGCTTGTCTTTATCAAAAAAAAAAAAAAAAAAATGATATATGATATATGATGATCCGGAAAATGCAGGATAAAATTATATTTGATATGATAAATAAATGTTGGAATTTGAGTTCGGCGATAGGCGTGCTCGGTTGAAATAGGACCTTAAAAGATTACGTGTTACAATTTAACATATCGCACTTCATCTTAAAGAAAAAGAGAACTTTCCTTTATAAAACGCCTCATATTTGTATTTCTTTTTTCTGCAAAAACAGAATCAAAGAAGATGTGCTTATTTATCAATTTTTAAACTGGGGGTTTTATATAATGAATTTGGTTTGGGACCATATCTGATGCAACTTCCTGTTCCACCAGTTTGATACTCAATTACCTTCATGAAAGAGAAAAAATTGTACACACAGTAAGTGTAGTAAATAGAAAAAGGTTTTCAACACATTTTGTATGTATTTTTGCACACTAAATGTGAACACATCATATTTACACATTTTGTATCTAAATTTAGGCGTTTTGATTTTTACACACAAATTTACAAACTTTATAATAGTGAGTTTACAATTAGTGTACGTAAAGGACTAAAAGATTTATCTCTCCCGATTTTGCTTTTAAAAAAAAGGGTCTATAATGAAATGGTTACCACGGTTGCCAGAATACTATTTAATATCGTATTTTTCTATTTTTTGAATAAACCATTTTTTTTTTATAATTCCTTAAATAATGTCGTTTTATTGATTCCTTAAGAAAATGTATTATTGCTTTCCAATTTATAAATTTGTTTTTTTAGTTTCTCCCACAAAAAATTGGTATGACACCGTAGCGGCATCGTCAACATAGGTTTTCCGTATTTCAATAAAAAATTACTCATCATCAAAACTACCTTATGTACAAAATTTGTTTTCGTTTGTTTTTTGTCGGGAATTTTTAGGCTTCGGTCAACATGCGATAATATTCTTGAATACGAATGATTTATTACTCTGAAAGTGTTACTTAATTTAGAACTAAACTAATTTTAGTTGGTTAGTTTTAACAAAATTTAGTTATGGCCATTAATTTTTTTTTTTTGTGGGACAATTTTGACCTACCAATGCGCCAAATATTTAATATTTCGGCACTAAGTAATTCAAATATATTAAATATTAAACAATAAATAATTGGGATTAATGGTTAAAGTTCCCGACTCGGTCATTATCGTTCAATTCGAGTCAGTGAACTAGTTCGTTCAAATCTTTTTTGTTATGACCTGCGTGTTGTGATTTGTGTCATTCGTTTGACAATTTATTGACCATTTATTACATTATTCATGTTTTACGAGTTTTTTTTACAAATTTTACTGTACATCGACAAAGTGTTATAAATTTGCAACTTTCTAACAAAAAAACTGATTTACAAGTTTGATATAATTTTTATTAAAAATAAAATTATGTTTTATCGAACTTTAATTGTGCAATGAAAATTATTTAAGTTCGAGGCCATACTCCATATTTCTTTATTAGGATATTGTCCTAATAAATAATCTATAGAGTTTTTGTTTTCAAATCTATTAATTGACCACTTTCAGGAATGTGTTGATTGATCTTTTTCGGCAATTTTCTAGTTTCCCATCATCAGAACACATTTGAAAGAAGTGACAATCTCATGCAAAACATCAAACATTCATGTAAACTAGTTTTCTCACTAAATGTGAACTAATATATGAGCTCGAAGTTAAAGATTATCACCATGGATTAAAAATAAATTGAAAACTTGTTTGCTATGTGCAATCTCTACCTTTGGTAGATATTCAATACACCTTTTGTTGTTTTTTTCTCCTTTTTTTGTAACACCTGTTTTGTTTAAAAACAAAATGTTAAGGGGGAGTATCTAATGATTTTAATAGTTTTCCCAATTTACTGAACTTCCCCCAAAACCGCTGAAATTTAATCTGTCCATACGCTAAGATGATTGAGGAATCCTTTCAGTATTATTTTTTCAATATCTATGATGTTTTTAAAGAAAACCGCTTTAAATTTTTCATTCATAATTGGAGCTTTGGGTAAAGGTTACAATCTTATAAAAACAAATATTTTTTTTCCTTTTGGGTTAAATGTAATACGAAATTTACCAGTAGTGTCATTCCAGATATCCCGTCTAAATTTCGTCAATTTATTTTTTTTTTTAAGCAGCTATGCGCAATTTTTTGGGGGCTAACTGAAAAAGTGTTTGCTGTTTCGATTTCTTGGATCAATGGTTCAAATATTAACCTGTCACCCTGTAATGTTTTTTCTTAGCAAAAATATTATTTTTTTTTCTGTTCACAAGTGTTATCAAATAAATTAGTCATGGCCAACATAAAGTGGTACGCAGTGTTTATATTTTTTTTAGTATTTTTTTTTTTATTAGTTGGTACTTTGCAAATCATAAAATTTTATGTACATATTTTGCTTCTTCTTTAAAGATAATATTATTTTAGAAAAAATATGATTTACGAAGAATAGAAAAAGTGGTGGTAATGCACCTGTTTATAGAAGGTAAACAACCCTTCCTTAATGTTTATTTAATTATGCTGGAAGGGGTTCTTTGTGTACTTTAACTTCTATATTATGAATTTTGCTAAAAAAAGCAGCTTATGCTATTTATAGACCATACCCTATAATAATCGGGAGAGGTAGTTGAGTTAAAGATAAAATTCGTAAAAATAAAAAAGAAAAAAAACAAAAACCAAGTTTTCAATTTATTTTTTTATCAATGGTGATAAGCTTTAACTTCGAGCTCATATATTAATTAGTTCTCATGTAGTGAGTAAACTAGTTTATATGAATGTTTGATGTTTGGCATGGGATTGTTACCTCTTTCAAACGTGTTCTGATGATGGTAACCTAGAACATTCCCGAAATAGATCTATCAACACATTCCTAAAAGGGTCAAATAATAAATTTGAAAACAAAAAAAAAAACTTCATAGATTATTTGTTAGCATAATATCCCTCATAAAGAAATATAGAGTATGGCCTCGAACTTGAATAATTTTCATTTTCATTGCACAATTAAAGGTCGGAAAGAACATATTTTTTATTTTTAATAAAAATTATATCAAACTTGCATTCGTAAAAATATATTAGGTTAGTATGACAACATTTATAATAAAACTAGCAAAAAATTGAAAATGTTAAAGTATTCGAATGAAAAAATTATCAAAATAGTAAATAAACAGAAAAAAAGAACACAAAAAACGAAAAACAAATATTTCCGAAGTTTAGGCTTTAAAGCGAATCACTGAAAGTAATTAATTTAATAACAAGTCGCATTACAAATGTGTTAAATTTTATTATTCGTCCAACTATAATAACATGTTACTAATTTTTGTTGGGAGAAATTTATTGCCCAAAAACTTCTTGAATTTCCCCTTAACATTTTTACTGCACTCATAGAAACAAACCTGTAAAAATAACAAAAAAAAAAAAAAAAACTACTAAAAATTAGTTAAAAATGGCCTTGCAGAAAAAACTGCTATAATTGGTTACTAAATACTAGTAATATAAGAAGAGTAAAATATAAGAATAACAAATAAAATCTAGTATGACAATATCATATTAGATTTTTCGGCTTGAGGTAGAACAATATTATAACTAAATATATGAAAATCTGTTAACTTTACAAATATTTACTTATATTTGAGCTAAATTTTAGATTATTGAATGTATCGAAATAATCAGCTAAAATCAGCAAAAGCATTACTACATATTAGTAGACAAAAATCAGTTTTTTTTTTATATATTTAGTTAGAATAATGTTCTACGTCAAGCCCCAAAAATCTAATATGATATTGTCATATTAAATTTTATTTGTTGCTTTTCAAAAAGTTTGATAATTTCATGATAAGCAATACGATTGTTTTCATTGACTTCACCCAAATCTTCAGTTGTCTGCAATTGAAAGAAATAATTGTCTTAACTCAAACCGAGACATTACATACAGCTGACAAAATATACTCTATGAGAAGCTTTTTGTCTGGTTAAGGCCCGATTACTGATTGACCAGTTAAAATTAAACAAACAGTTAAATTTTATTTGAGTTTGAATTTTAACGTCTTTTTCAGACAATTGCAATAAATACTATAATTAATATGCAATTTTATTTAATTTAATTGTAAAAGGCGTGGTAGAGAAGAATGAGTGTATTTTCTAAAAATCATAACTACATTGCAAATTTTCAATTTTTTTCTGAATCAGACTGCGCAGTTTCTGGTATTGTGACCAGAAAGTGACCCTGTTTTTTTGAAGTTTTATATGTGAAACAAATACAAATGTGACAGTTAAAATCCCAGTTACTAGCTAACTGGACATTCAGTAATCGGGTCTTAGTGTATAAACTGCCTGATCTGGTTACCCTAATTATAAAATCATTAATTATACCCTAATTATAAAAACTATTTGTATGTCAGTACATGTATTTGTGTTTGTTGTATTATAATTTGTAAAAACAGCACATATCCCAACAAACAGTGTTTGTTCAGAAGAGCCGTGGTATGCTAATTGTTCAAAAATGTTTAAATTTTTGTATTAAAAATACAAAAATTACTTTTTCGAAAAAATTGGTTTTCGAATAAATATTCTAACTAAATATATTGAAAATATTGAAAGTCCGAAAAAACTAATTTTGTATTTATGATACAAAAATTAAAACGTTTTTTTTTATTATTTTTTTTTATGCGAATAATAAAAGTTTTGCTAATTTTACAGTGTAAATGCTGTTATCAATTAACTAAATAAAATTCACATCGAATATTTTTGCTGTTCTTATTTTGTTAATATTTAGCAAAAAAAAAAAATTGCTAAATTTTGAAGTTTTTTCTGGAAGGTAATTTTTAACTAATTTTTAGCTGGTTTATTTCTATGAGCGTCGTTTTTACAAGCTTTTTGTGCTCGAAAGGATTTTTGAGTTAGTTTTAGAAATGGTTAAAATATTACGCAAACACACTGATTATACTGTGCAACAAATTTTAGATCATCGCCGTCAGCTCCGTGGTCCTAATGTGAAATGAAAGTTGTTTATTGGATAAACAAACCGCAAAGGGTTTTGCAAAAATAGTTCAAATTTAGATTTTATGACCTCTTAATGTTAATAAATAAAATCAAATAAAGTCTTTTTGGATTATTCACATGCTTTGGTTGTAACAATGGGCTGGAAAGTGTCAAAAATTGGATTTTGGGCACATTTGTCTGAGGGACGGCGAAGAGGGGCGTACATGTAAACATTTTTTTTTAATTAAAATGTCCCTATCAAGAATCTGGATTCAGAATAGAAATATTTCCACAACTAAAAAGTAGGTAGTGAAAGGATTAAAAAGTTAACACGTCCTTCATTTCTTTTTAACGGCTTTAGCAAGCGATAGTCTGGGATAGCTCATTTTAAAGTTACTTTGTTACTGGTACACATAAATTATTCATTTCGTCCAGGCAAAATTCATTTATTTAAAAAACCGCCACACAAAAAGCTGTATTTCACAATACCATTTTTTTATAATTTTTAAGAAAATATAGAATGTCATGAATTAGAATTCACTACTTCACCACTATTTCAACATAACCCAAAATTACCCTACTTATTACTATTGTATTTAATTTAAATATAAAGTAAGGTTTCGCAAACTTCGGTTTTGTTTGTCAATTACTTGTTATTTCCTTTAAGTTTATTTTTTTTTTTTTTTTGTTTGTAGCGTCTTCATCTCTAACAACATTTTAAGTACTTTGATATTAATATTTTTTATTTCATTCTTTTACAAGATGTTTTTCCTTTGGAAATAAAAAATAAAAAAAATAAAAATATATAATTTAAAGTGTTTATTTTGCTGAAAGGCAAATTAATTTTTGTGCTGCTGCTACAAGTCAATAAAATAAATTAAATTGTTTTTTAATTACGATATTAAAATTAGAAAATTGTTTGCTCTGCTGTGCTTTTGAAGAAAAACCACACTTAAATTTATAATAAGCAGAAAAAATAAATTAGATTACACTCATACAAATAAGTCTGTAAAAAGAGTGGAAAAAGTTACTAAAAATTAGCTAAAAGTTACGTTGCAGAAAAAAACAGTAAAATTCGCAGAATCGTTTTAGCTAAATATTAGTAAAAAAAAACAGCAGAAAAAAATTGAAAATCCTACACACAGAGAAATAAAGTGCCAACCGAATTGAAACGTGTATATTAATGGTAACAACATATAAATTCAGCTAGTACAACGATATTCACATTAGATTTATGAATATTTTGGGGTGTTGCAACTAAAATTTAGTTGAATTATCCGAACTTTGTTGCGAAAACTAATGCTAAGTTGTGCCAACCGACTGAAATTATTAATAACGGAATTTGAGGCTTAGTAACCAAATTTTAGTTGGCAAATAGCTAAATTTTTCTCTGTGTGTTCTAAATTTCAGTTAAATGTGAATAAAAATTAAGCGCCATATATTCATGAAAATTTTTACTATAAATAACACTGTGCAACAAGAAAAATCAATCTGAATGGTTAATACAGGAAATGAAATTACAAGTTTTCGAAGGGTTTTGCAAAGTTATTGCGAATTTATTTTTTATGAAGTTGGGATATATTTGAACTTCTTCCATCGCGAAAATCAAAATGAAATGTAAAAATATTGTTCGAATATAATTATGTTTACTAATTGTTTCATGTTGAAACATATATTTTTTCGTATATTAAAAAAAAAAAAATTGGCGACATAGGCGTGTTAAAATACAACGTCTTATGCCCGTAATTTCAAGCAATATTTACCTACCGGTGCTTAGATACCTACCCCGATTTTGTTCGTGTATACGGGTAGATATCTAAGCACCGGTAGGTATCTATTGCTTGAAATTACGGGCATTAATCATAGATTTTTGATAGATATTCATTTCTTGTCTTTTTCGGAACAATTTCAAACAATTTTAGAATAAATGTATTAGAAAGGCTAATGTATGGGCTACGGGTTACTGTATTCTGAATATTGTGTAAAAAAAAATATAATTGATTTTTAAGAAAATTTGGTTGATATTTTAGTGAAAAATTTTAGCAAAAAATTTGCTGAAAAGTAGTATACTTCATTTACAAACGTTTCACTAACTTTTGTACTAACATATTTTTTTTAATGTACAAATATTTACAGCAGAAATTCCCTGAATGTAATATTTGAACATTTTCGCTAACCATTCTATTAGAATATTTGGCAACCGAAAGTAAAGATTAATTGTTTGTTTCGGTTTTGGAATCGGTAACGGTATTTTATTTGGAAACTGTTTTTCATGAACATCTATATTATTGAAGAAAATTCCAAAAAAAAAAAATTAAAATCGTTTTTTAATCATATAATGTTTTCGTTATAAATCATATTAATCTCTTCGGTGCAAATGTGCTCGAAAAGTAAAAGTGCGGTGTGAATGTCCGGTCGAAAAAAGAATGTCATTGAGTGTTTGGAAATTTTATGTCGATCAGTAAGGAGAAAGATTGTTATCGTTAGATGAACAGTATGCAGACTATAGTTCAGGTTGGTACTGACTGTTTAATGGAAACTGACAGTACATGCAGTGAAGGGGAATTGACTTTGAGTCATCATCGTGTGAATAAAATGAAATACCAAAAGAACATCGTACAGTAACAGAAATATCTTTGCCGACTTTTGGTGCTGCGTTGGATCATCCTGGGGTGTCAAATCGCTTTAGATCATTACTGGCAAGAACCCCTCTTAAGGATTTAAACATTCAAGGCATTATACTTGACCAGCATAAAGTTCGTCGTGAACGTGGTAAAAACTAGACTCAAAGCTTTAAATTCAATCAAATGCAATGATTAGCTTAAATGAATTTCTTTTGATGGCAAAAGAGAAAAAACATTAAAGCAAAAAATTGTTAATGGGGAACCCCGAAATATCAAAGTGATAGCAGAGCACATTACCATTGTAAAAGAACCAAATTATTCTTATATTGAATACTTTACACCTGACGATGGAAGAGGAATTGGAATTGCAATGAGTATTATAAATTTCTTGAAAGCTGAGGGGATGTCGTTAGAATATCTGGTCAGAATATCTGCAGTCAGATCCAGAGAGGCAGCGTTCAGTAACTGGCGTTCGAATAAGAACGCCGTTACTGATCTGCACCGCAAAAAGGCGAGAACCGAGTGTGCCAAGGTACTTAGACGCGAAAAGGTTTTATACGAACAGCGTCTACGTGCCAAAGTTCTTTCTGCTCCTCGGGGCAGTAAGACCTTTTGGTCGTTTGTTAAAAGAGTAAGGGATAATGCTAGTTCTTCTATTCCAACTCTTTTAAAGGACGATCAATCATTCACTGACCCGGTTGATAAGGCCAACCTTTTCGCTGAACTTTTTGCAAGAAATTCTTTCTTGCCGGAAAGCGATCAACCACTGCCCGTTCTCGAAAGGGTATCCTATACTATGCCTTCGATTTTCTTTCGGGCCCGGGCAGTCAAAAGGGTTCGTGCGGATCTCAACGTAAATAAGTCACCGGGGCCGGATGGCATATCAGCACTGGTGCTGAAACAGTGCTCTTTAACGTTGGCACGTCCATTGGCAAAACTTTTCAGCTCTTCGTACCGTGCGGGAATTTTCCCCTCTTGCTGGAAGGTGGCCAATGTCCAGCCTATCCCTAAAAAGGGTGCGGCTAACAACCCTGAAAATTACCGCCCAATCGCAATTTGCTCTGCGCTCTCCAAAGTGATGGAGACCATGGCTAACCACCATCTTGTGAAATATTTAGAGACCAATTCACTTTTAAATGATCGACAGTATGGCTTCCGTAGTGGTCGATCTACGGGAGACCTGTTAGCGTTTCTATCGGAACGTTGGAGCCGGTCAATCCACCGCTTTGGTGAGAGTAAAGTGGTTGCTCTAGATATTTCTAAGGCGTTTCGATCGTGTGTGGCACGGGGCACTCGTGACTAAGCTAGTTGCTTTTGGTGTCGGTAATGTCTTCTCTCGATTTATAACGAGTTTTTTCAGAGACCGCACTATACGTGTTGTTTTAGATGGGGTCTCATCAAACGAGTGTCAGCTAAATTCAGGGGTACCGCAAGGTTCTGTTCTTTATCCTACCCTTTTTCTTATTTTTATTAATGACCTTCTTGGTCAGACCATCAACCCTATCTACTCTTTTGCAGATGACAGCAACATTTGTCATTCATTTTCATTCGATCACAGGCCAAGCTCTTTGGAGATAGAGGGCATGCGGCAGAACATGAATGACACACTCAATCAAGACCTTTCTACAATCTCCGAGTGGGGTCTCGCGAATAAGGTCGATTTTAATGCACGCAAGACCCAATGTTGTATGTTAACCCACAGACGGGCTGTGGAATTGACATTGTCATCTGTAACTATGGATGGTATAGGTATTGAGGAATCGGATACTCTTGATGTTCTGGCATGAGAATACAGTGTGATGTCCGTTGAAATAAGCACGTATTTCAAGTGTCGAAAGAGGCATTCAAGTGTCTCGGTTTTCTAAAACGGTGCAAGACTTAATTCACTCCATCCGATCTCCTTACTATTTATACCAGCTATATCCGGCCAAAAATGGAATACAACTCTCATATATGGGCAGGGGCTCCATTGTCTATTCTGAAGCTTCTGGACCGTGTTCAGGGGAGGGCGGTGAAGCTTATCAATGACAGTAGTGTATCAAACTCTATTGATTCATTGGGATAAGTGAACTTATTCCACGAGCCCGATTTTTTATTCGTAATACTCGCTTATCTAGTAGAGCACATCCGTTTGTAGTTGATTGTCTGTGTTTCGCACAACGCATTACAGAGAAAATTCGTTTTTTAGTCGAACGACTCGTATGTGGAACAAACTTCCCGCAGAAGTCTTCCCTGTTACTTACAATTTAGAAAAATTTAAATCAAATATCCACAAACACTACTCCCTCTTTCCTCCTTCCCATACCTTATTTTCCTGATCAATACAATGCACTGCATGAGTAGGGGGCATCCCCTGAGTATTGGTTAAATTATAAAAAAAAAAAAAAAAAAATTGGTCGCTATTAATTGCGATGGAACGAGCTGCAATACTGGTAAATTTAATGCTGCAATTTGCTCATTAGAACGCCAATTGAAACGATAATTAGAGCATCAATAATTAGACCATCTTAACATTTTAGGAGGATTTTAAATCTATGATAAATTCGCAAGTCGTTTTTGTTTTTGAGGACGGTTTTGTAAATATAAACAATAAAATTTAATAACTTTTTTTAATTTGCGAAAGAAATATGACGCCAAAAAGTCGTGGTTCATTTTTTTTTTCTTTCCTTAGTCCTATTTTCATCCACACATGATCTAGAAACTAAATCCGCTATCATATTAGAGTTACACTCACAATATTTTTTTCGTAAAGGCTACTGAATATACACATAAAATTAATTGAAAATCAGTTAAAAACAGGATTACTTATTTTTCGTTTAAAATAATTGTATTTTTTAGTTTATTTTCAGCTATTGAAAAATTAATTGACAAAATCAATAAAAACAATAGATTTTCGTTTATTTCAATACTCAATATAATATAACAACTTTTGTTTTAAATAGAAAATTTTAACTGAATATTTTAACTACTTTGTTTATTGAATAACCGACAGAAAGGTTAAAAAATATATTTCTTTGTTAATTTAACTGTATATTCCATTGAAACAACTTTACTGATTAAACTTTTAAATAACTGTTGATTTTTTATGGAAAAGTTCTTGTGAGTGTACCACAAAATTGCATTTATATACATTCCAGAGCACCGTCTAAAATGCATCTAATTTGCAAAAATCTAAATTATTTACATACAAAGATGATGTACTTGGCAAAAGAAAAAATGTCATACCCATATTGCCCTATTTAAAACGAAGAATTACCACCCCATTGCATTTTTGTCAAAACGTGAACTAGCACGAATTTCAAAAAAACTGAGACCCGTATTTAATTAAATCGACTAAAGTTTAAAATATGTTAATTTGGCATTTTTATTACAAACAACCCCGAACAAAAATTCACAAACCGTTTTTTTTATAGAATATCTATAAAAAAGGACATGGATGATCGTCCTTGGACAAATTGTATATACAGTTGGACGCGCCTTAAAAAAACCTTTCTTATGATACCCATATTGTATATGTTGGTAAGGAAACAGATTCTCAGATTAACAAAACATGCAAAAATATTTTCAAAATGGTCCAGCTCATGAGAGGTCAAAGCTGGAGACGAAATATTTTAAATGTCATCTTAAAAGAGTCCAAGGTTAATTTTTAGGAGGGTATATCGAGCACTTTTTTTGGTGAGTCGCTTTAATGTACACTAGGGTGGGCCGGTTTGTAAGGGCAAACATTTGTCGATATTGTGTCATTGATTTTTCTATTGCTTTTATCATGAGGCAAAACAGTTCCACTACGACATATCAAAAAAATCAAATCAAGTTTTTATATTTTCTCAAGTTTAATTTTTTTTAGAAGGTAATAAAAATAAATAAATCGGCTGATTTAAAGTTTTTTAAATATTACCTTTCCAATGCGACATACAATACATACAAATATACATTGTGCCATCGATTTTTTGATAGCTTTTGGCATGAGGAAAAATGTTCCACTACGCCCTATCAAAAAAAATCGGCTGATTTAATTTTTTTTAAATATTACCTTGCCAAGGTGACATACAATACATACAAATATACATTACCACATACAATACAATATAACATATGAGGGCGTGAGAATAGAAATACGACTGAGAGAATCGTACATATAGGACCGTATCAAGAAAAGAGTACTCTCCGTCGTATTTCTATTCTCACGCGCTCATATGTTATATTGTATGTGGTAATGCATATTTGTATGTATTGTATGTCACCTTGGCAAGGTAATATTTAAAAAAAATTAAATCAGAAGATTTTTTTGATAGGGCGTAGTGGAACATTTTTCCTCGTGCCAAAAGCTATCAAAAAATCGATGGCACAATATCGATTGCTAAATCGACCCACCCTAATGTACACCAAGAAAACAGTCTCAGTTAAGGCCACCGAATTTGTTGCCAATCGAATTCCTGCGGTTACTACGACTATCTTCATATTGAATTAAATATTTAGTAGTAAAAGCTAATATTCAGTTGTTTCATTCATTATTATATTTCACTTAAATATACTTACTACATTCTACAAAATTTTATTAAAATTGAAAAACTTTTTGATTTTTCAAGTATTGAACCGTGGCCTTCAGATTAATAGCCCACAGTCTTACTCATTGCATCACAATTGCTTTCAATTTTCTTTAAACTATTAGAAGTTTGAACATTTTAGTATTTTATTTTAATTAAAAAACTTTTTGCGTTTGTCTTTTCCGGGATTTGAACACGGAAAATCGGAGTAATTAGCTGCCACTCTACTCATTACACCACAAACACTTATAAATTCTGAGTGCTAAATTAGAATTTAAATATTTTGTTAGGAAAGCAAGCATAGTCTAAAATTTGTTTGCCAATACTATAATCAATGCATTCCAGAAGTCGGTTGGCGCTACCAAAACTCTAATTTAAATGTATATTTGTTAATATATTTGTTAAACGCAAACTACGAGGGAGGTTCGAAAAGTCGCGGACTTATTGATCCGCCCTCGTATTTCATGTGAAATAAGAAAAAAAAACTGATTTTGTTTTAGTTTTTTGATATTTCTTATAAAGCGAATGAAATATATTTTAAAAAGGCTGGAACTCTTGAATAATGATTTATCAAATTTCGTTAAATCAAAACACAAAAGAGAATATAAAAATTATGTTAAAAATTTCTCAAAAATTAATATTCTGTGATTTATCCAATTTTGAAAAAATTAAATCACAAATGCAAATATAAAAATTTTATGATTTATACCCCTATAATCAGTACGCCCCTTCCAAACTTCTGAAAAAAATTCTCCAAAAAATTCTCAAAAATCTTCTGACCATAAGTAGGGCTGGCAAATAAATGCAACTTTTACAATTTTTTTGTAAAAATTCAATTTTTTCGGATAATTGCAACAAAATATTAAAAAATATAATTTTTTTTTGATATTTGCAAAACAACAATTTCGGAAGACTTTATTTAACCCTTTAAAGAAGACTTTATTTAACCCTTTAAAAATTATTACACTAGGGCGACCAAAAAATTCTTTATGAGCAAGCATATTTACTTTAACCATTATTTAAAATTACAAATCCTGTTATTTTAAAGTTATTTGGCGTCTTATTAATTTTCATAAACACAAGACGTATCCCAGCAAAAAACACTGCTTGCTTGAAAGCAGTTTCGGCAGGGTGAGTGCACAGCTAAGAGCTTGCAATATTGGTGATATAAGGCATGATTTTTATTTGACATATCTTGCGTAAAAGTACTTGTTTCGACATCCAAAATTCGCATATATTACAACTCTAAATAAAGGCATGAATTCACTGATTTAACAACTAAATTTTGTTATCATCGCCATTCTTTCGTACATTCGCAAAGCGATAAAGTGTGGTAAACAACACGCTATTGCTTCTTTTGACGCACGGCTGCAAAATTTTAATCTTAGGCAGCAGTAGAAGAAGCAGAAAAGGAGCAAAATAGAAACGTTTACTAATTTTACCGCATCCGAATTTCTGCTAGGATGAGTGTTGTGTTTATGCTAAAAGGCAACTCTCGATATAATTTAAAATATAAAAAGTTTTTAATAAAAAGTTTAAAAAACATTCTCTTATTCTACGGAAAATTATGTATATAATTTTCCGCAAATATTTGTATAAAATTTAATTTATTTTTTTCTTTTATTTATCTCTGAATTCATAACAAAACCATACATTCACTCTTACTTTTATTTTTGCTTTCTTTATCCAACAACTTTCAAACATTTCTTTTTTTTTCTGTTTTGTAACAATATTTTTACAGCTTTCCATATTAAGTTTGGAGACTTTTCCATCCAAGTTGATTAAGAAAGTTTTGCCAAAAATCAGTAGAAAACTTCAATTTCTACAGGATGCTTATAAGTTTGTTTGCAGAGAGGAGGTAAGTGAAAAAAAAAAAAAATGGAAATAACTGAAATAAAATATAACATCAACAGGATTTGTACAAAACATTGCAAAAATAAGGAAAAGTTATTGATAAGAAACGAAAGTTAAAGTTAAATTGATAGAATATTAAGTTTAGAACAGCAAATAATGTTTTCTAAACGAAAAACAAAAGATGTTGTTTAATATTCGATTTGAAATTTTATCATGGTAAATAGAAAAATATAAATTTAGAATGTTTGAAACTAATTCAGAAAAGAAAGAAAGTTTGGAACTAAGGTAGAAATCGTTGGTATTGCCATTATGATTATGTTTCTTAGCATAGTTTAAATATTTTAAGATTATGCGTACACAATAAATGGGATTCTCGCTCTTGCAATGGAATTCAAATATGTGATAGATGTGGATTATTGCATTATTTTATTAAACGAAGTTTGAAACTTTTTTTTCTTTTTTTTCTGTTTCCTTAGAAAAATTTTTCTGTGGAAAACATTTTATTTGTACAAAAATTTTAAAACATTTCAATTTCGGCTTCAGCGCCCTTTAGGCATTATTGAGTCAAGTTTGCATAATAGTTCATTGTTAAGAGTGCAAATAAAATATTTAACTGAAGTTAAAATATTATTAATTTAAATAATTATAAAAAAAACTGGTTGAAACAATAAAAAAAAAAAAAAAATGATTACAAAAGCGTTTTAAAGTGGTGAACTAAACGTTGTTTGCAAGATGCTTTAAATAACGAAGCTCTATTGATGGATTTTAAATCCACAGGTAGATTATTAAATTTTACACAACCTACGTACCTAATGTGTTGGTTTGTTGTTAAAAATCTGTGGTCAAAAATTACTAAATTTTTGAATGGATTCATATCTTAAATTAAATAAATTTAAAATATTCCAAATTAACCGAGCGCACTCACTTTTTAACGCAAAAGTGTTTTAAAATAGTTTTATTTAAAGTAACCTACCAACCACAGTTTTGAAAAAACTTAAAACAGTTCGTGGTTTATCAGAGTACACAGAAAAAATTATCAACCTAAAATATTTAATTAATGATTTGATTTGAATTGAATTAAAATTGTTTCCAAACAAATATTTAATTGAATCAATTAATATTTAAATTGACTTTTAAATATATAAATACATACAAGTTTGTTATAATTTTTATTAAAAATAAAAATTATGTTTTTTTCGGCCTTTAATTGTGCAATGAAAATGAAAATTAATCTTTAACTTCAAACTCATATGTATATTAGTTCTCATGTAGTGAGTAAACGAGTTCATATGTATGTTTGATGTTTGGCATGGGATTGTTACCGCTTTCAAAACGTGTCCTGATGATGGGAACCTAGAAAATTCCCGAAATAGATCTATCAACACATTCATGAAAGGGTCAAATAATAAATTTGAAAACAAAAACTCTATAGATTATTTGTTAGGACAATATCCTAATGAATAAATATAGAGTATGGCCTCGAACTTGGATTATTTTTCATTTTCATTATATAAATACATATTTTATTTTAGACGTGATTCTCAAATTATTATTTTTTCATACACTGTACGCTTAAATATAAATTTTTTAGCATAAAGTACGAAATGCATTTGAAGTTTAAGTTAACAAAACAAGCACACACACAAACATTATCACATATGCAGCAATAACAAAACCACACATACCAACGTATCGTTCACAAACTTTTTTTTTTTGAGTATCATATTTTTTTTTTTTTGTAGAAGTTATTTATAACTTTTTACCTTTTTAATATTCAATAAAAGTTTTAATTGATAGTATCATTGCCGTGATATGTGCAAAATCAATTCAAATATTAATTGATTGAATAAATTTTTAATTGAAACAAGTTTTTAGTTTTTTCTGTGTATGAGAAGGGTCGCTGCTGTGTAATCCCAACTCAGTTCTTTCTTCCATTTCCGATATAATCGTGCAGAAGTGATTGGATTGTAAATTAGAAATGTATTTTAAGCCATTCTATACCAATCATCGATTCCGTGGAAATTTTTTGTCGAAACTTTGTAGAAACGTGTAGAGGTGTTTCAATAAGCTTTCCTTGAAGTTTTTGTATACTTATTTCGCCCTCTAGCAGTGGTAGTTTCTAACTTTAACTTTAAGTACATACACTTAACGGATTAAGATTTCGTTTCAATTATAATTTTTTTGTTAATTTTTTGAGCTAATAAGACCTAAAATATTCATGTAAATAAAAACTAAATTTTTGTTTACATACAACAAAAAAACACGAACTTAACAGTAAAAACACATCCTAACTTAATATCACAGATTAATTAATGGCTACTTTGTAGCTTGAATTTACGTTTCTTGTGTCCTCTTCCAAGTTCATGGTTTTACTTACTTGCTAAATCAAATGTCTATCAAACTGTAATACACAATTATATCTGTCGGCCTTTCACGGTTTTTATGAATTTTTTAAAAATATTGGTGTTTAAAAATTTGTTTTCAAAAATGTAATATGGCAACACTGACGATTCAATTTTTAGTTTTTTTTTTTTGTAGTTTGTAGTTTGCAGCCAAATTTTCACATTGAGAAGAATATGGGGTAATTTTCTGCATAGTTAAGTTTTAACAAGTTCCTAAAATTCTTGATCCGATCTTTTAATTTTACATCAAAATTAAATACGACATAACAAATTTTACTCATTGAATAAATTTTTGCATACGTCACTTAACAAATCAGTGTATAACGTTTGCAGAACCGGGCTTCTTTCAAATTATTAATAATTTTTCAAAAATGTGCCATAACAAAATGAAGAAAATTGCATTTTTTAAATAAATTAATTTTTTAATTAAACCTTGGAACAATAGTTCCCATTTTTGTGTTACTTGTATAGCTAAGGCCTCAATTTATCATATATCATATGCTCATTAAATGAAGGTGTGGCTTTGAAGCAACGGCATTGTAAAATGGGTTAAGGATAATCGTCTTTGGAGTGAAAAGGCATATTTCAGGTTTGCCCGTATTTCCGTTAAGAACCTACGACCTAGCCCAGTTATATGACAATTCAAGTGCTTCTAAAGCTCTTCTACTCAGACGAGTAGAATGTGTCCCCTTTAAGACTATCGCCACATCGCGCTGTGGGATATATCACAACATTTTTGAAAATACTTCGGCCATTTACTACTTAATAGTCCCACTGTAAAGAATTTTGGAACACGTATAAGTGATGTAATATCAAGTTTAAATATTAAACTTAGACCCGCAGGGGGGAAATAGGGAACTTTTTGCATATAAAATTTTGAGTGCTTGCCATTTTTTTATACGATTTGCATATTTTACATCTACTAGTAGAGACTAACGAAAAACATGCTAACATGTGAGGGCTAGCTCTAATAGCTCCCGCGATATTCCCATTTAGAAATGTGAAATTCAAAATTTGGTACTACTCAGCTCTAGTTTTTTGCAAATAGCGGGACGAAATTGTGGCAAAATTGTTTTCTAAAATTTTGGTTATTTAACCAAATACACTTTTGAATAAATAAATAAAAAAAAATTATTATCTTGTTCTACTCAAAAACTACATTCGTTTAAAGTAGAAGTACAAAAAATCAAATTTTTGTGATTTTTTTCCCCAAAAAGCACCTCCAGATAAGTATTTTCTTTCTGAGCATATAAAGTGTGCCCACTATTCTGAAAAGTCTTTTTATACAAAAGCGAGTTGTGTTAAAACAATTTTTGATTTGTATACATTTTTCCCCCGGCCGTTTAACACACTGTTACAAGTTGTGCACTCCTCCAATTAGTTAGAGGAGGCGATTGTACACTGATAGAATTTATCTTCATAGTATTAATGAAACGATTTCATTAAAATCGATTCATTGGTTTAATGAAAATTTTCATTAACTGAATGAAAATTCATTAATATTGGCATTTTTTTCATTAAAATTTTTATGATTTTTTCATAACTTCATAAAAAAAATTCATTAAGGCAATGAAAAATTTTAAATTTTTTTTCAATAAAAATGTTGACTTGTAATAAAAAAAAAAATTTTTTTTTGTACTATCATTTTGAAATAAAAAAAACTGAAAAATTTCTTTTAAACTGAAATAAAACTTTGATATAGATACATTAAATTTGCCTAGAGCTAACAGTTTTTGACGAATTTGAATAGTTGGTCACTAAATACCAGGGAACAGATTCTCTAAGAAAAACGACATAGTTTTGTTCAAAACGAGACCTAAATTGTTATCGTTTTGACGATGTTACACAGAAACGTTATTCTAAACGGTAATTAACAACATTGTTAACAATATTTAACATTTTTATCTAATATGGTCGTAATTTAACTACAAAAAGTTGACTATAATCGGCGATCGTTCTACAGAATTCCAAGCCAGATCGATAAAAAATTACATATTTTGTACCGACATATAAGAAAATATGTCATCTTTTAACACAATTTATAAAAAATGCAAAAAAGATTAAACAATTTTGTAAAAATAAATCAATAAAAACAGAAATAAATTAAAATTGGACCAGAAAATATCAACGAATGGTAATATCTTAATAAATGATATGCTAAAATAATCATAAAAAGTGCAAATTATTAAATATCAACAAAAATATTTCATACAAACTATAAATTTTATTTATTAAACACATGAAACTTTCAAACCGATTAGACTTGGATTAATGAAAAAAATTCATATACTTAATGAAATTTTCATTGGGTCAATGAAACCATTCATTAAAATTGATTTAATGAAACAACTTTCATTGACTCAATGAAAAGTTTCTTTGGGGACTTTTTTATGAAAAAATTCATTGGATTAATGAAGGAATTCATTAATACTACGCACAAATTTCTATCAGTGTAGATAATCCAACATGTACCTAATTTAATCAACTCCCGATTTTAATGCAGGCAAATCACACTTGTGTTTTTTTGTTTTTTTTTTTTATTTTCATAAATTCGGACATATATTGTTATATTTGTCTTAATCCGCGCTTTAAAGGTAGACATGGCAGCAAAAATGTAAAAAATCACATTGTTTGATTTTTTTCGGGGGAATTGTGTGATTGCTTACAGCAAATCATAAATTCGGATATAAATTTCACATCATCCAAAAAATCATTGGATTGATGTCCATTCATAAATATTTTATAACTTAACATTTAACATTTAACAATCTTAACAATTTTATAACTAACATTTAACATTTTTACGTTCCTATTAGGATCAACCAAGTTTTTGTTCTACCGAGAGTGCTAAAATGGACCATTTTTAAAAATGTCGTACTCTATAGGTAATTTATTTTCTAAGGATACCAAACACATATATGATATGTTTATAACTCCTTAACAGAAAATCTTCAAATGTTACTTCTTATGCAAATATTTCTTATTATGAGTCTTGTTTTCATTGTCTTGAAGCATACTTGGTATTTTTTCATTAGCATTAGTTAACTAATGCTAATGCCAAAAAAAAAAATTCATAGCCATTTAATTGTAATGACATTTTTTGGCATTAGCATTTGCACTACTAACGCTAATGAAATTCCACTAATGCCTAAAGAATTAATAACAATTGAGCAAAAAAAGCATTTGTTTACAAAAAAAAAAGTGGAGTGTAAATTGCTTTACAAAGGAATGGAACGAAGGAGATCGATAGGAATTGTATGTTTATTTGCAATATCACGTAAATAATTAAAAAAAAGTTAAATTAATTTCTCCAGAACCTGGCCCTTTTGTATTATAATTGTATATTAATACTCCTTTGGAGCAATTCGTCATTTTATAAAATGGCTAGTATCTCGAAAACTAAGCGAAATATCGCAAAACGGACACAATTTTTGCTAAACTTAACCTTCGTAGCACATTTCGATAATTTAAATGTGGTAAGTGTTCAGCTTACACTCGTTTCCCAGTTCATTCCATAGACCAATATTCCATTTTTTATCAGAGTAATTAAATTTGTAAGGTCACGTACGTATTTGGGTAACCTAATAAATAGGACACCCTGTGGCTGTTTTATAAAAAATTAATCTCTCTCGATCTTCTCCGGACATAGCCTATTTGTATTAGAAGGGTTACTTAAAGCTGCTGTGAAGCCCTAATTTCATCGATATTCACCATTACCTTTTTGAATTGTCTATTGTAATTTGTTTCCTTTAATTTATGCATTACTAATGGTAATGAAATTTAAAATTATTGCCATTAATCCATGACATGAAATCAATGAAATTCATTTTAATTAATTAAACAAATGCTAACAAAAATAATTTCATTACAATTGATATCAATGAAATGGAAATTAAATCAGAAATTAATTAGTCCATTCAATAAGTTAGTCCCATGCATGTCTTTAAGACAGTTTAAAATTAAATACAAACACTCATAATAAGAAATATAAAAAATATTTGCTTAAGGGACAAATTTTGAAGAATTTCTGTTAAGGAGTTATTAACTCATCATACAAGTGTTTGGTATCATTGGAAAGTAAATTACATGTAGATTACTAGACTTTTAAAAAGATTGTTAGCTAGCTTTCTTGGAAGAACAAAATCTTGGGTGATCCTAACAGGAAGGTACAAATTTTAGTTTTTGGGCGTTGTGGTGTAATGGTTAGTGCATTGGACTGTTACACAGATGGTCCCGGGTTCGATTCCCGGCGACGGCAACATCAATTTAGAAAAATAATATGTATGAGTTTTCGATCACTTATATGTATCGCTGCGCCCACTTTCGATGTTCCCATAGCATTTAACCCCACCGAAGTAAAATAATGAATCAGGGCTATGAAACAAAAAGCTTCAATAAATTCGCCAACTCTACATCAGGTGGCGAGAAACAACTGTTCTAAGACTTATCACCTCGTGCAATTGCAGTGTTGCCATGTTTGAAGCCCTTCATCTTTCACCAACTTTCATCTCTCCACTATCCCCTCTCCAAAGAAAGCAACACATTAATTAATAGGAAGAATTTACTGAGTGTTGCTTCTCTTTAAAAAAAAATAAAAATAATTGGACTTAAATAGAATGTGAAATTTATGATTTGCTGTAAGCAATCAAACAATTCCCAAAAAAAAATAATTTCCAAAATGGGATTTTTGCATTTTTTTTTACCATTTCTACCTTTAAAGTGGGGATTGGAAGAGACTTACCCAATAAATTAGGTATATGTTGAAGTATCTATAACCACTTCCGCTACCTAATTGGAGGCGTACACAGTTTTTAACAGTGTGGTAAATTTAATATTTTTCTTAAAAATGAGGCAACTTTAGAAGCGGCTGTCGGGAATAGTGTATACAAATCAAATATTTTTTAACGCACCTTGATTTGATATAAAAATACCTTTGGAATAGTATGCGCACTTTATTTGTTCAGAGAGAAAATATTTATGGGTCGATTATGGATAGCAACCGAACTTCAGTTGCGTTGCCAGTTGCCAAATACATATTACGTATGGCAACTGGCAACTGAAGCTGGCCACTTCAGTTGCCAAATAGTGATTATATTGGCAACCGAAAAGTTCTGGTTGCTGTAGAATTTTTAGCAACAAAAAAGGCGGGAACATTAAAAATTAAGTATATTTTATTGTTAAATTATTTGTAATATAGATATAAATAATATTTTATACATATTTTACATCATATATTTCATATAACAAATATTTGAAATAATTTTATTTGTACCTGTAGATTTTAAAATGGTGAAAATCACAACCCGAAAACAATTTGAGCTGTTGGTCCAACTCGAGTTGTTGGACATACAACATTTTTATTTAAATAATTTTTTACACAACACTTTTATTAGTATATTTTTTATACAAATTCACATTTGTCAACGTTTTTTTTTAATTGTTTACATTTTTTCAGTTGCTGAACTGTCAAAATAAGATTATCGATAACTTTTTGGCAACTGGCGAAGGTTGACGTACATAATACCAATTTTCATTTCAGTTGCGTTGCCAGTTGACAACGCAACTGAAGTTCGGTTGCTATCCATAATCGACCCATTATATTAATCTAAAAGACTGCTGGTGCTTTTTTGGGGGAAAAATTCACAATTAAAATTAAATAAAATTCAAACTCACGGCAAAAAATTTTATTTTTTTTTATTTCTACTTTAGACGAATGTCGCTTTTGAGTGGAACCTTATTTTTATTTTATTTTTTTTATTTAATCAAAAATTTATTTAGTTAAATAACCAATATTTTAAAAAATAAATTGGCCCAGATTTTAGATAATCTCAAACTTGACAATTTAAAATTAAATGCAATTTTAAAGGATCAACAATACATACAAAATTCTCTGTTTCATTTATATTTATAAAAAGTCCCATTTTACAAAAACTGTAATATTCTTGTCATATTAATGAAAGTTTTATAAATTTAAAGAGGTTTTTGCTTTGAGTGTATGTACATTTCTATTTTAATATATTTATTAAAACTATAGAGTTCTTGTGTTGAATTTCAATATACAACTCAAAATATGACTCATATTAATTTTCATCAAATTCGTAAAACTTATACTTAAATACTCTTCTTGTGGTTGACTTTTGAAAATTTTTTTTATTTCACAGAATTAGGTACATGTATTTTTTTAAATTTCATTTTATTTCCATTTTCTTTAGAAATTGTGGCCAAAATTATATCCAGAGATTATGTTAATGGATTATCTCTTTACCAGTGAACGACAAATACCTGCCGATGTTGCCGTGTTAATTATCTCATGTCTTATAGATCTACAAGAGGATTTTCGATATTATGTGAAACGTGCATTTCTTAGATATCTTCTTAAGTAAGTTTTGCAAACAGAATTATAGAGGTAAAAACAACTAAAGTAACTAACAAATGAAAAGGAAAAAAAAAATAAAATACGTTGGCAAGTAGAAAAAAAAAATCTATCAATGATTGGTGTGCAACACTACGCACGGACGGACAAAACTAATAATACAAAATGTATTTTTTTAATGAAGAATCAGATTGATGCTGAACCCTGAAGTTGTTGCCCATTAAAAAGTTTTGTAATGGAAATTAAATTTTTCAGCAGTTTGAGTAGAACTTAAGTTGAGCAACAACAAATCCGGCCCAGCAAAATTTTAAACACTGGCACCAAAATATATTTATCTCAATTATATCATATATCATATCAAATTTTTGAAATATAGTGGACCGATGCATACCTGCAAGCGTCTAAACTGTATTGGACTATCCGTTGGTAACATTGGAGTTCTTGGTAACAATACATGTTCTCCTCGAAACGTGCCAGTAATGATGGTTGCCTCAATTATGTTTCCCAAAATTTCTTTTTCTCGTTATCCGCATAGTGGCCAATCGTTGCATACGGTGTTCATTTGTTTCAGCTTGGCGACGTACAGCACTTGATTCACGTTCATTTTCTCGACGTTGGGATTGTTGTTCTGGTGTTAATTGATTTCGTATTCTTTGGGTACCTGAAAAAAATAATAACTTCTATGAATGGTTAATATTTATGTGGAAATATAACGGAAATTGACGAAAAATAATAACTCCCATGTATGGCTAATATTTATGTGCAAATAAAACGCCTAAATTTGTGTTTAAAAATTAGTTCTGTGCCTAAATACATTGCATTTAATAATATTATGAATATGACTGAAAAAAAAATATACGTTTTCGTGAATATTTTAACACCAGCGCCACCTACAGGTGAAAAACTTTGTCAGCAACTTTAGTTTTATGTACATAATATATGTAGCGAATTTGAGCTAAATTGGACCGTAAATAAATTTTTTGGGAAAATCTCGACCCCAGCGCCACCTATCGGGTACAAAAAAAAAGTTATGCAAATCGGAGAACCAAAGGAACATATGGTATGAATACGAAGTCGCTAGCATTAGTGGTTCAACAGTTATTAGAGTACCAATATACGCACCAACGTTTTTATATATTAAGATGTGATTGTATATGGTGTCATGTATAACCATATATTATTATATATTGCTTATATGGTAACATTTATAACGAAATATTTTTACATATTGACCTTTATAAAATTCATATATCATATATGCTATACATTATGTGATATGGCAGATTTCTTGTCATATAAAAAAAAAAGAAAATAAAAATACATTCTCATATATAATATAATATGCTGTTATAACTGTTGCATTATAAGCTACCCTGCAGTCAGCCTGGGGTCAAGTGTCCCTTTGTCAACACTCTTTTCTCTAGCGACAACTGCACTAATGAAAAAGTCTACAACTTTCCTTCTACGCACGAGTAGAAACTAGCTACAGACAACAGATCTAGTATATTTCTGGTGACACTGTCAACGAAGTCGTCGACAGTTTGTTTTTTTTTTTATTATTTTGCTCTTTCAGTAGGTACATATTTTTTTAACTGAGCAACAGTTTTTCTCTTCTTGCATATTATTGCGTCATATTCTTTTGTTGATTAAACACGTGCTCGCAGTGAAAACAAGTTTGTTTTTATAAATTGTTCTATTTAAAAACTATGTAATTTAACCTTTTCTTAATAAAAAATTTCCTTCAGACAAAAAATATATGTGTTTAAGTGTATCGCCTTAACCTCTGTAAAAATCTAGCTCCAGGATCGCCTGAGAAGCGCCAAATATGTAGACCAGAGTTACTAAAATGCACTAGTGAATCTGTGGTTCAAATGTCTCCATGTGGTCCTAAAAGAACTACCACGTCAGTAGTGATAAGGTCTACTGGTGGATTTTCAATGACAAGCCTGTGTTAGATGTCAATAGTAGATTACATTGGCTGGGGCATAGCTGGTCAGTAGTACTGGTGACAATGTCATTAGTACAACACTACAGTTTTACTACTCACATTCCCTGCAGGGTATATAATTTAAGATATACGATATGCTCGTAACAATATCTGCAGACTTATAAAAAATAATTTTTTGTGTTATCTAAGATGTGCTTATATTTGGTGTCATATTTATAAGACAACTTAATATTTATTAATATATAACACTAAATGATATAATAATGTAGGATTGCATGAATGACATAAGATAAAAAATTTTGTTTGAGACATGAATACATATGGTCCAACATCATATATACTTTACATGTGCATAAGATTTATTTATATATTGTTATATATATATTCCCATATATAGTTATAAAGGGTGTTTCTTAAACAGATATAGAACTTTTAGTTGGCAACCCTTTTTTAACTGGAGCCCATTTTGTCAGCTGTCAAGTGATTTGTGTTTAGTTTGGCATTTCAACATTAATAGACTGATGATTGAACAACGCTTCCAAAAAATCATCGTTCTGTTCGAAATACACTCAAAAAAAAAAGTTTGTAAAGTCAGCAAAAATTTTGCTGAGTCAGCAAAATTTTAGTCAGGAGGATGCTTGCAAAAAAGTTTCTAATGTCAGCAAAATCTTTTGCTGAAAATCAGCGAGCTGATTTTTAGCAACAAAATTTGTAGATTCAGCAAAAGTTTTGCTAACACTTAGTAGATTAGAAACACAAAAGCCTTGCTAAAAATTAATAAATTTTTTGCTGAATTTTAGTAGACTGAAAAAAAAGCAAAAAATTTGTAGAAAAATTGTAATTTAGTTAATTTATTTGCTGAAAATCATAAAACATATTTTTGTGATTCTTTTAAAAATAATTTACTATAATAACGAAATATAAAAATTTTCATTTTTCCACATTGACAACATGAATTAATTAATATCTGAAAATATATAGAAGTAAATATACATATATAACATAACAAAAATTGTCTTTCAATTACTTACATCAATGGTTGTCTAAATGATGCTATCGCAACTGCCGAAGATAATTATAGAAACGAAAAAATAAACAAAAACAAACGAAACGAAAAAAACAACCCTTTTTGCAATAAGAAAAAGGAACCATAAAAATCTACCTAAGATGTGTGTCTTCATCTTTCACTTTACTCTGTCTACATTTCTGTATATTTGACCACACATATAAACATTTAGTTTAAATAAATAAATATTTTATTTTGTCTTTTATTTAATTAATAGACAATTATTTTCACAAGCCGGTGACAACGCAAAATTTAAGTTATTTTAATCCTCAATTTTGTTTATGTATGAAAAAGAGATACAAAAACTTCCATGGTTGATTTTTTTATATGTCTTATTAGAGTTGTACTTTTTAGTATCATTTTCCTCTTCTCTACTACATCTTGACATGCCGCGACATCTACTTCATTCTGCGTATATCTTTCAATCTGGTTGTCGTCCACACTATTAATGTGCTTATCAGCACAATTTTTTTTTTAGCAAAATTAATTAGTAAAACATTAGTATATTAGTAAAGCATTAGTATAAAACAGTTAAGTGCTGAATAAGTATAACAAAAATTTTAGCTGAAAACACGATTTTAGAAAAAAAAAGTTTGCTAAAAAATAGTATACCTGATTTACAAGACGTTTTACTAACTTTTCTACTAACTTATTTTTTTGGGTGTACGCATCGCACACGAATTTTGCGAATTTTGTTCAATTTTGTCAATAAACAAAACTGCATTATTTGGAGTGATGATAATCCTCAAGTGTATGTTGAGACACTGTTACATCCGGAAAACTGACTGTTTGGTGTGCTTTATGGGCTGGTGGAATCATTGCTCAATACTTCTTTAAAAACGATGCTGGCCAGAACGTTACAGTCAATGGTGACCGCTATAGAGTCTTTTTCGTTCATGAATTGAACAACCATGATGTGCAGGAGCTGAGGTTTCAACAACATGGCGCAACATGTCACAAAGCTCGCGCCACAATTGATTTATTGATGGAAACGTTAGGTAACCTCATATTTTGACGTTTCGGACCCTTGAATTATCCTCCAAGATCGTGCGATTGAACGCCACTGGACTGTTTTCTATGGGGATATGTGAAGTAGCTAGTCTACGCCGATAAGCCCGAAACGATTGACCACTTGGAGGACAACATCCGAACAGTTATTGCCAATATACGGCCACAAATGTTGGAAAAAGTCTTCGAAAATTGGACATCCAGATTAGACTACGTCCGAGCCAGCCATGGCTGTCATATTTAAATTATAAATCCAGAAGATTATCTTTCGAATAAAGTAAATTTCATGTCAATTTAAATATTTCTTCTTTGTTTTATGCCATTTCAAAGTTCTATACCTATATATAAACACCCTTTATATGAGCAAGATGACTAAATTATTTTTCATAAAATTTTTTTAATTTTTAAATTTTACAAATAAATCCACTTTAATCTCAAAATATCTTAATCGATCCACCAAAATCTTATTAGATCCAAATTAATCCCATGGGATATTTTGGGAACTATCAGGATCTTTAATTAGATATTATTGGATCCCCCAATTTAGAGATAAATTTTGATCTAAATTAATGCAGAAATATATTTAGGGAATCTGATCGGATATTACTGGATACCCCAATTTTGGATTAATATCGATATATATCAAATGAGATCTTATTCTGTATTTAAGATATAATTTCTTTTGATCGGGTACCAATGATTTTCATTTGAGGTTTCGCGGTGTAATAGTGTCCCAAATATACACATTATGGTGATAGATTATTCGACATTTTTCGAAAACCGTGTTTCGGGTTTTCCGAAAACTAGAAATATTAAAAACACCTAACTCGGTTTTTGGAATTTAAAGAACTGGTTTTGGTTTTTGGAATTTAAAAAACCGGTTTAAAGTTATGCAATTATTCATTTCATTCATTTTCATTGCACAATTAAAGGTCGAAAAAACATAGTTTTTATTTTTAATAAAAATTATATCAAACTTGTTATGCAATTATACTAGATTAGATCAGAAGGCACTATGCACCGCGACCAATGTAGGTCTTTTGTGCTGCCTAAAGTTACCTACAGATTCAAGCTACCTATAAAGCCAATTATCCTATTAGGCAAAATGTTCGCGATGGTCGGAAGGCGAAACGAAGCGATCACCTAGAAACCTAAGTCTCCTATCGCAAAGCCTGGGACATTCTCAGAGAACATGCTCCGAGGTCTCAGACACCATCTCGCAAAACCTACACATATCCGTGTACGATTGACCCTTCTTGTGCAGATGGTATCTGAGATTGCAGTGTCCAGTTAAGTACGACGCCAGGGTCCTCATTTATTTATTTTTAACAGCCTGAAAAAGATTTTCGATGGATTTCAAAAAGCAATTATAACTTTTAAAATATTGATTTATGAGATATTTAAAAAAATATGAGATATTTAAAAAAACTAAAAATTGTCTAAATTTGATTTAAAACTTTCAAAAAGTTTGAAAAAATTGTGAAAATAGTTTCTTTTTTAATTTTTAAATCATAGCGATTCTGTTACCAATACATTAATCTCATTATTAATTTGCAACAAAGATTTCCCTTATCAGTTGTAGACAACTACTTAAAACTTAAGATATAAAGGATTGCATTGAATAACGAACGACATGAGGTAAAAGTTGATGCTCTGCTGTAAACACATCACTTGATTAAACAACTTATAGTTGAAAAGAAGAAGAAGAAAGTAGAGAGTTTATACAATTATATGCCATAGCGATTACAGCACCTTAACATGTTATTTCAGTCCTTTTTTTTCTTTTAATTTTTTGTTTAATACTTTTACTGGTAGTATAATAATTTCCTTATTTTTTTTATTAAGATCACCATTAGAACGTAAACGTTTGCAATTGGAGGTTGAGCCGCCAGAGTTTCCTATAATGACGATACGAGCACCAGTACCTTGGAAAGTTTATGTGCAGTTGGCACGAAATCATTTGGATCAAGTACTAATGACTACACATCCCGTAATACAAGCACTCAATTTGCTATGGCATCAATTGTAAGTTTGTAATTTATATTTTCTTAAGTACGTACAACAACTTTTTTGTAAAAAAAAAAGTGGTGACAGTTTTACACATGCTATGTGGGTATATTGGACATGGTTAGAAGTTAATAATCTTATTTATTTTTATGTCATCTCATGGTTTTTTTTCTTAATCTTCTTCTTTATTTATTTTTTTTATTTTACTTTTTTTTTGTGCTGTATTTAGATATAATGATTTAGTTATTGTAGATGTGGCTCAAATGGTTTTACGTGATATACCTATGGATGCTGATGAGTTAATAAAATTTGTCCAAGAAAGTTGTGACACTATAAGAGATGTAAGTATTATAGTGAGTTTATGAACAGACAAATTAGTTGTTATACTTATTGAAATTGGTTATACTTATTGAAATTAAATTAAAAGCATACACTCACAATATTTTTTCCGTAAAGACTACTGATTATACACATTAAATTAATTAAAAATCAGTTAAAAAGGGGACTACTTACTTTTCGTTCGAAACAATTGTATTTTTTAGTTTATATTCAACTGTTGAAAAATCAATTGACAAAATCGATGAAAAACAACTTTTTGTTTTAAATAGAAATTTTACTGAATATTTTAACTATTACCGAAAGTCCGTTTTTTTGTTTATTGAATAACACAGAGAAAGCTAAAAAAATATATTCCATTGAAACAACTTTAACTTGTTTTAAACTTTAACTTTTAAACTTTCAACGATTAACTTTTTAAAATAACCTGTTGAAATTTTATGGAAAAGTTCTTGTAAGTGGTACTCTACTTTATGACGAATTTTGAAAACTTTTGTGAGATAAAGTTTTGTATGAATAACTTCATATTACACGTTTAAACAATCTTTAAGTTTTTGCAAAATCTCCTCTTCAAATTCATGTTTTGCAATTAACCTTGGATGGACCATTGTCATATAACCAA
>CM037853.1:56065356-56146089 GCA_021234595.1 Delia radicum
GTCTTTAAAAGACCACACAAATGATTTTTTTAAGTACTTCAATAGACACATCTTAGACATTTATTTTCCAACTAACTCATTTAATAGTTGCAAGTTTTATGGATTTGTCTAAAAAGCCAAAATTTCTCACTATACCCCAAGTATAGGGAGAAATTTGGGGGAAGTGGTGATATAAGAAAATAAATAAAAAACAATATTACTGTCACACTAGACCGCTCCAGAGGAATTAAATTCTCGAATCTTGACTGTTGTTCCAACTAGAATTTTTCTTTCGCCACAAAAGCCGTTTGCAATACATATTTGGCCCTGGATTTTGAGAAATGCATTTATATGTAGAAAACATGACTTTGGAGTTCTTTTTTTCTAATTTTTTGGATCTAATATTTATTTTTGCAATAAATTATAATAGAATCATGTTTTGCACTAAATTTTCATTCAAAAATTTTTAAGTTGTGAGAGCACTTGAATTAGAAATGTTAGGAAAAATCTTACATAATTTCAGAAATTTCTACAACCAACACTTGTTTTGCCTAGCTTATTTCAATTAATACTTTAATATGAATTTATGTCTTACTAGCAGAAGGGGTGTGACCATATCAGGTAATTTTTTTTTGACCATTTTCAAAATTTAATTTTTAAAACTTTGAAAAGTTTTGTTTAACAAATATTAAACTTTTAAAGATTTCCCTTATTGTCCGGGTAAGGATACCTTTACAAATAAAAATTAAAAAGAATTACATCAATTACATCAATTACTTTCTTAATCTAGCGGTGGCAGCCATTTGAATTCTGTGCATTTCAGCGAAACGATAATTTTGAGCATTATTTGGTTTATAACCTATTTATTTTTTTAATTTTTCTCATTTTAAATAAAATTATTACAGAATAGTTTCACCTAGACCATAAGAATGGTATTCTGAATACTAAACCCTTTAACGACGGGTAAGGCTGCCTCAAGGCAATCTTCATAAAAATTTACCACAAATACGTCAAATGATCGTTTTATACTTAGAAATTAAAATATTCGGAAAGAAAACTAAATTTATAATTATTTTGCAAAGAAATTTTCCGTGTGCCGTCCACGGTTTGGAAGCGACAAAGCTTCAAAATCAAAATTTCGTAAAATTTCAAAAAAACTAATTATTTGAAAAAAAAAAAATTGTTTTCAAAAATCAATAAAAACCAATTAAGTTGACTAAAAACTCTTTTTAATAAAATATAGTAAGAGTAAAGCTTTATCTTTAATAATAATAACTTTCATTGGTCCAAGGACTCACAGGATTTTATCAGGATTCCTCTAGAGGACATCATCTTAACTTATAAACTAATAGACGGATTTTTATGAAATTTGGCAGAAGGAAGACATTAAGTATTAATAGCAAAGCGTTGAAGTTTGAACAATATAAATTGAAGTTTCGATACTTTTTCGCCTAATTTCGCCTTTCCAAAAAGCGAAAATCGTGATATCTTCATAAATAGGAGCAGAAAAAAAAAATAGTTTTTGGAGTGTGGTTATATCTTGATAATTTTTGTTCAAAACATCTCATTTATATGCTTTAGTTTTCAAAATGCACCCTAAAATTGTTTGCCACATATCGCCTAAATTAGGCAACGATAAACAATTTTGTTGAAGATCTTATTATTTGTTTTTCGAGTGGAGCACATGGTATGAATTTCGTTGCAAAACATTGTTTGCCAGTGTAGAGGGCTAATCAAATCGGACAACGTTATCCATTTCAACACCGGGGTCAACATTTTTGAGTTTCATGTATTTTTCAAAAAAGATGGAATTTTTAGGCTGTGGCTATATCTTGGTAAGAGTCATTTTCTCTATGCATTAGTTTTTGAGATTCATTGTAAACCTATTTTGGACTATATCGTCCAAAGTATGCAATAAAAAACAATCATATAGAACAAATTATTTATTGTTTATTTTGCGTATTGACCACATGGTATAAATTTCGTTGTAAAAAATCTTAGACCGGTTTGAGGGTTAAACAACAATATACACAAGGTATAATATCTACAAATTAATTTATATTGAAAAAAACATAAATATTACTACTTCACACTTATTACTACACTACCCCAAACTCCCCTATTTATTTATACAATACATTTTCTACACTCATAGAAATAAATGACATAAATGAGTAAAAAATTAAGTTTTAGACAAAACTGCTAAACTAGCAGATTTTTTAATATGTTTAATTTAAAAAATGTAAGTCATATTTGAGCTGAATTTAGTTAACCTTCCAACTGCACACTGGGGTGTAATGAAACCCAACCACAGTGTGAAATGCGTTAAACAAAAAACCAGGTGTAAGGACGGCAGGTTAATTAACACATTTTACACTGCCGTTGCTTTTTTTCTATACAAAAAATGTAAACAAAAATTAAAAACTATTGTTCTATTTTTGAAATCACTTTAAAAAAAATATATATATGGAAAGAAGACCGTTGTTATAAAGATTATTTGCTGATTTGGTTAGGATATTCGAACATTTTTTTAATAAGAAAAATTTATTGTGCAATATGTACTTCCTTTGTAAAGATCGAATCATGTATTACCGAGCTTGTAAAAACTTGAATATCTACAAAATTATTCCATTTTCTTTTTTATGTAAAAAATTACCTACACTCAAAAAAAAAAGTTTGTAAAGTCAGCAAAAAATTTTGCTAAGTCAGCAAAATTTTAGTCAGGAGGGTGCTAGCAAAAAAAATTGCTAATGTCAGCAAAATCTTTTGCTGAAAATCAGCGAGCTGATTTTTAGCAACAAAATTAGTAGATTCAGCAAAAGTTTTGCTAACACTTAGTAGATTAGAAATAAAAAAGCGTTGGTAAAATTAATAATTTTTTGCTGAATTTAGTAGACTGAAAAAAGGCAAAAAAAATTGTAATTTAGTTAATATATTTGCTGAAAATCATAAAACTTATTTTTTGTGATTCTTTTAAAAAATAACTTACAATAATTACGAAATATAAAAATTTTCATTTTCCCACTTTGACGACATGAATTAATTTAATATCTGAAAATATATAGAAATAAATATATATAACATAACAAAATTTTCTTTCAACTATTTACATCAATGGTTGTCTAAATAATGCTATCTTTTAAAGGACGCAACTGCCGAAGATAATTATAGAAACGAAACGATAAAATAAACAAAAATAAACGAAACGAAACGAAAAAATCAACCCTTTTTTTTGCAATAAGAAAAATGAACCATAAAAATCTACCTAAGATGTGTGTCTTTGTCTTTCGCTTTACTCTGTCTACATGTCTGTATATGTTTGTTTGTTTGCAATTTGACCACACTAGATTATTAATCTATAAACATTTAGTTTAGAAATACATATTAAATTTAAATATTTTATTTTGTCTTTTATTTAATTAATAGACAATTATTTTCACAAGCCGGTGACAACCGCAAATTTAAGTTGTTTTAATCCTTAATTTTGTTTTATGTATGAAAAACAGATACAAAAGTCTTCCATGGTTGATTTTTTTATATGTCTTATTAGAGTTGTACTTTTTGTATCATTTTCCTCTTCTCTACTACATCTTGACATGCCGCGACATCTGCTTCATTCTGCGTATATCTTTCAATCTGGTTGTCGTCCACACTATTAATGTTCTTATCAGCACAATTTTTTTTAGCAAAATTAATTAGTAAAACATTAGTATATTAGTAAAGCATTAGTATAAAACAGTTAAGTGTTGAATAAGTATAACAAAAAATTTTAACTGAAAACACGATTTTAGCAAAAAAATTTGCTTAAAAATAGTATACCTGATTTACAAGACGTTTTACTAACTTTTGTACTAACTTATTTTTTGAGTGTAATTTTAAAAATTGATTTGCCAGTGTTGCCATATTAAAATTTTTAAAAATGGTTTAAAAACAGCAAAATTTTCTCAAAAATCGTGAAAATCGTGAAAATCCGATAGATCAAATATTTGCTTTAGCAAAAATCTATCAAAAAGTATACAAAACTATAGAAACATCTTATCGCGACACCATTTCATCCCTACCCCAAAATTCGTTAAAAAGTTCAAACCAAATCGATTTTTGGTATAAAAGTGATTAAAATTTACTCTGTTAAAATCAGCAAAAAACTTTTGCTTGATATTTGTAGAACAAAAACAGCACACTGTAAATAAATAAATAAATTACAATACGTCTTGCTTAAATCCAGAGAATTATTTGCAAAAAAAATTGTGAAGGATGATTTTTTTTAAGAGCTTTCTGATTTTTAATGTTTTTTTGATTTTTCAATGTTACAGATGATTTCATGTAAATCTTGACCGCGGCTACGCCTCAAATGTTTCATACGCTGGCTCCAATTTTGGTATACTCTTTCTAACATATCGGCCGCTATCTCACGAATAAATTCTTCAATATTGGCTTCCAGTACGTTAACCGTTGCAGCTTTTCCCTATAGACATGAGCCTTTACACAGCCCCACAAAAACAAGTGTAAAGGAGTTAAATCGCTCGATCTAGGAGCCAATTGATCGGCCCCAAACATGAAATAAACTGTTCACCGAACTCGCCTCTCAATTGAGGCATTGTTTCACGTGCTGTATGGCATTTGGTACCGTCTTGTTGAAACCACATGTCACCCAAGTCCAGCTCTTCCATTTTTGGCAAAAAAGAATTGTAGTCATCGCACGGTAGCGCTCGCGTTTCACAGTAACTTTCCTGACTTCGTCGTCTTTGAAAAATTACGGTTCAATGATGCCACCGGCCCATAATCCACACCAAATAGTGCATTTTTCGGGATGCATTGGCAGTTCTCTTCTCACCAAATACTGAAATTTTGCTTGTTCACGTATCCATTCAACCAGAAATTAGCTTCGTCGCTGAACACAATTTTCCGATAAAAAAGTGGGTCTTCATCCAACTTTGCCAGCGCCCATTCACCAAAAGTTAGCTGTTGTGGTAGGTCGTCTGGCTTCAATTGTTGCACCAGCTACATGGTAAAAGGTTTTTCACCCAAATCCTTAAGCAAAATTTTTCACGTAGTGGAGCAACAGAGGCCCAAACGGCGCCGAGTCGATAATTCACGGTCATCAACATCACAGCGGATACAGCTGCGATATTTTCCTCTGTCCGCAACCTACTTATGCGTGTTGGTGGTTTAATATCCAGTAATGTAAACTTGGTGCGAAATTTAGTCACAAGATTCCGAATAGCACCCTCAGAAGGTCACCCAAACCGATAATAAATTGGAAGAAGCGCACGATGCACTTTCTTAACCGAGCATGAATACTTATAATAAAATTCAACAATCTGCAAGCGTTATTCGTTTCTAAGTCGATTTGTGGTTAAATTATAGACCAAACTGAACATGTTTAACAGTAACATGTGACACGAAAGCTGCTGAGCTGCCAAAACTAGTGTTGCCAAAAAGAAAGTTTCTAAAAATCACCCTTTAAACCTGTGATTCGATTCTAAGTCGATTCATGGTTAAATTATAAACCAAACTGAACATGTTTAACAGAACCGTGTTACACGAAAACAGCTGAGTTGCCAAAAACAGTGTTACCAAAAAGAAAGTTGCTAAAAATCAGTAGGGCGTACAAATAAAAAAAATGTAAAAAAATTGTAAATTTTAAATGTTGTTTTGATAATGTTGAGCAACTTTATTTCTGATTTTAGCAAATTAATTTGTTACTTTGAAGTTAGTAAAACTTAACTCAAATATAACTTATTTTTTGTATATTTAGAAAATTTGTTATTGATATTCTTATCTTACTAATATTTAGCAACAAACAAACCGCTAATTTTATAAAATTTTTTATATTAGAGCTCATTTAAAGTTTTATTTATATTTTGAATATTTTTTGAAATTTTTTATATTTATTACAGCCTCCTGCAGAAGTTGATGAACTTTCTGAGTTTCTTTTGAAAAATTGTGGTAAATTCCATGCCTTTCCCTACATTGGTAGTCTGCCAGAATTATTCACTGGAATTTTTTAAACGCATCTTGAGAGTAGGCTATGAAATACCACGTTTGGAATATGTTATGTCAAATGGTATTTATGAAATTTTCAAAAGCGAGTAGTAAATTTATTTAAATTTTTTTGTTTTTTTATTACTTATTTCACAGACCTAGAACAATTTGGCTATTTACATTGTATAGATGAAACACATCCTGATGTTTTAAGTTTATATGACAAAATAAGAAATATCGTAGAGAGAAACTGGAAGGGACCAATGGTATATTTATTGCCCATATATAAGTACTATTATGCATTATTAGCAAATAAAATACAACCAATAGTAGAAAAAATATTTACACAACATGTTTTACCGGATTTGGTGGTAAGTATTTGGTGATAATGTTATTCATTTAAGCAAAAAATTCACAAATTTTATGTCACGCGTGACTCCCTGAAACACATTTGAAATAATATCATTCCATTTGAAATCATCTAGTTTTATATAAGAACGACTACGCAAAAAATTTTAGATTTTGCAACAACTTTGCTCATTAAAGAAAGCACATCATATTTTCAATATAAAAATTGCAAATTTGGAACACTTTTTTTTACCCAAAAATAAAAGTTAATCAGTAAAGTTGTTTCAATGGAATATACAGTTAAATTAACAAAGAAATATATTTTTTACCTTTCGGTCTGTTATTCAATAAATAAAATAAATACAAAAAAAACGGACTTTTGGTAATAATTAAAATATTCAGTTAAAATTTTCTATTTAAAACAAAAAGTTGTTATATTATATTTAGTATTAAAATAAACGAAAATAATCTATTGTTTTTACCGATTTTTTAACAGTTGAAAATAAACTAAAAAAATACAATTGTTTTAAAAGAAAAGTAAGTAGTCCTTTGTTTAACTGATTTTCAATTAATTTAATGTGTATATTCGGTAGTCTTCAGTGTCCAGTAGGTCGGGTCGGGTCGATTTATTTATTTATTTAATATTAATTACAATAATATAATTATAGTAACTAATTTACAATAGGAGTACTAGCTTCAGTGGCTTTCTTTAAAAATCGATCAACGTACAAGGAAAATCGTATTCTAGGGATCAAAATAAGAAATTTTGCCGAAGGAACCATAGCTCTAAAACGAATTCTGATGTCCCGACTTTTGACCCGTATTTTCAAATTTTGAAAAATCCCAATTTGACCCACTTAGAGTGCCCCAATTGCACCCAATCGAATATAATTTATACATTCATCTGCTAGAGCGTCTTCCGGAGAAGAAATAGAGACCCTAATCTTTTAAAGAATCTTCCTACTTTCAGAAACATCTCTATCCCGAGATTTGTACATTTTGCTATAAAAACACGGCTAAAAAGGCCCTCTTTCAACTGAAATTTTAACCCCGTAACGGTCACCTAGAATGATGATGTATGCATTGATCTGCTAGCGCGTCTCCCGGAGAAGAAGTAGCTCCCATAATCTTGGAGAGATTCCCCCTACTTTCTGAAATATCAAAGTGGGCTTTTCAAAATTTGACCCTATGGGTCAACAGTCGGAACATCAGAATTCGTTTCAGACGTATGTATCCTTCGGCAAAGTTTCTTATTTTGATCTCAAGAATACGATTTCCTTGTACGTTGAGCGATTTTTTTGCCTCCCTATAAATCGACCCTTCCAGTGTGTGTAGCTTTTGATTTTATAAATTTATGATTAGAGATGTCACGAATAGTGTATTCGTCATTTTACCGAATCATTGCCGAATAGTTATTTCATTAACTTTCATATAAATTTTAAGTAAAAATATGCTATAATTGAGATATAGTCCAAATTAATAGCAATAAAAACAGCCGTGCTTAACATTTTAAAGAAATATTTTGTAAAAAACTTGTTTTTTTAAAATTTTGAATAAAAAATAAAGATTTTCCTTCAACCGAATAATTTTGCGAATTCGGTATTCGGCCGAATAGTAAAAACATGCTGAATATACAAAATACCGAATAAAGACCGAATATTCCTGACATCTCGACTTATGTGTGAATATAAATGTAAAAATCATTTCGTAAGCACTCTTTAATAATCTCGAAAGTTATAGCATTCTTTAAATATTGCATTTTTCATTAAATATTAAACTTTTATTCATCTTCAAGTCTCATTTTAAGTTATAATCAAATTTAATATTAATTCTACGCGTCATTGCACATAATGAAATTGAAATTAAATAATTAAACATATTTTCAGCTTCAGGATCTATTCGCTTGTAAAATATTATCCAATTTAGAGGAAATTGTACAGGTCTCGTGCCTGTAATTATTTAAAAATAATTTATGTACAAAATTGTTGACAAACACTCACAAACACACACACGCCAAACTCATATACACTCAAACAAACACACTCACTCAGTCGCACAGTTATTTAAATATTTAAATAACTTAAAAAACATCCTGCTGTGTGTGGCTTAAACTGCTAGTCATTTTATTTATTAATTTGAATGAACTAAAGTGTTTTTGAAATTTGACTAATTTGATATTTGCGACGACACTTTCTGTGTAATATGTTTGTTCAAATATAATTAACTGTTGATTATAAAATCAGTTTAAATTTAAAAGAATGTGTATGTAATTTCATCATTGGTTTTTTCATATAAATGATACTGCTAAAGTATTTACATTTATTTATATGAAAAAAAAAAAAAAAAAAACCCCTTAATGCTTTAATCCCAATTATGATATATTTAAATTGATAGAAATTCGTGCATAATATCATAAACAGAGTTTTGGAAACGTGGTATAACAGATTTGGTCGACCAAAACTACACGCAGAGAAAAAATATGGTTGCAATATGATTGTGGCCACACAACTTTGTTTTCTACAGCCATAAATGGTTGTTTTAATTAAATTATTATTGTATCAATCATATTTCACACAATATGGTTGCTTAAAGCATGTTATGTTAAAAATCTCTCTTTTTCGGTTATCATATTATTAGCTTGTCTACAATCATGATATAGTATTTATTATCATATTCCTCTCTCTAGCTACAGCCGTATTATAGTTACAATGCAGCGGTGTAAATACTAATATTGATATTTTTGGTGGTCTACCATGGGAGCCTTGGCAAAAGTTAAATTAACATGCATCCCTTAAATGCAGTTAATAACATAAATCTTATTCGTCAGCGCAAAGACAATTTGATTACTGAAGATTTTTAAAATAAGTTTATTTAAATGCGTAAATTATTAAATAAATAAATAGATATACGTTTGTACTATTAAAAAAAAAACATGCATAACTTTCTAATCCAGCTTCAACAGAAAACTATAACATTAAAAAAACGTAGTTTCTTTTAAATATCTGCATAATAAAGGTAAAATTTTTGAATTATAAAAAAAAATACAGATTTACTAACTTAGAAATCGAAATTTACCCTGTTATGCACTTTGGGCCAAAAATTACTCAGTATTTTGTAACATTAATTTAAGTTTAATTTTTAATTTAAAAACATAGTTATAAAAATTCTTTTATATTTCCTAAAAAAATATTTATTTTTTATTTACATATACAAAAAAGTTAATAAGTGTTTATGAAATAATAAACAATTTAAAAAACTTTATATTTCTTCTATCAGAGTGTACCACATGAAGAGTTAAATTGTACGTAAAGTAAGTAAATCTGCTGTTTCTTTATAATTCAAAAATTTTACATTTATTATGCAGATATTTAAAAGAAACTACGTTTTTTAATGTTAAAAAATATTGGGACATTTTTGGCCCCAAGTGCACAAAAGAGTTAATTTAGGTTTTTTTCTTTTTAAATAACAAATACAAACTACGAAAAATAATTTAGTCAACTTTCATCAAAATACGAAGATACCACACGATTTTTCGTTATCAATTTCATGAAATCTTCAAAATTTCGAAAAAATTGATCTTTGACCTTGTGTTTTGACCTTTGGAGTAGGTCGATTTTGACAAAATTTTCAGAATATACTTCCTGCAGCTTGTGTTTTTAAACCCCAAATAGCAATAATTGGTACTTGTTAAAAGTAGAAAAATTTTACCCTTATATTGAATTTTGTGCAAAAAAAGCCATTTTCTTCGAAATCCGACGAATTTAAATAGGTGCCCTAACTAAATTAACCGGGGGATATGTCTAATTTTTGGTAGTTTAATTTAGAATTTTATGCTTAATAAAACCTTGGTGTGCAAAATAATTTTTTTCCATTTTTGTTGAACAAAATTTTTTAAAATTTGATTTTGGAGATTTGAAAAATAACCTAAAAATATTTTGGTTTTTGACGTCACCTTAGGACAGGTTAACGACATCCAAAAAATAATATATTTCATATCTCATGGTTAATGAGTCCACTAAGTAAAAAAAAAATATTTTGGTAATTAATTTCGAAAACGTTTAGAATGTGGGCTCGAAATTTGTGATCAAGTGGTATTTGGCACATTAGTTGTCTGGGGCATTATTTATTACTGGGCTAATTCTTCACCGATTTTGGATTTTTATATCTTTTTGAAAACGTTTTTGTGTCTTCATCTCGATTAATTTATAATATGGCATAAAAACTGCTTAGATATTACTTCTTTTTTGAAAAAATTCAAAAAGTAATTTTTTTCCCATACAAAACACACTTTCAATTTTCAATCGATTTCCGCCTCGACTTTTCTTTGTCCGATCGGCACCAAACTTCATATTAAATGTTTTTATGTACAAATGAACCAAGCTAGCCCATGCGTTGACTTTAGAACTCACTTTCATTTTTTGAACGCCTCTAATATATATATATACTAGCTGACCCGGCAGACGTTGTCCTGCCTAAAATTGTATTTAAGGCTAATGACTTTTCAACAAATAGCATATTATTATCAAAACAGCTCACACAAAGTTTGAAGACTCCCGCTGTAATAGTACTTCAGATATGCAATTATAAATTTTTACTTCGTATGGGAGGTGCCACGCCCATTGCTTGGATCCCGCCCACTTTTTGCAAAACTATGCATATTATTATCAAAACAGCTCACACAAAGTTTGAAGACTCCCGCTGTAATAGTACTTCAGATATGCAATTATAAATTTTTACTTCGTACGGGAGGTGCCACGCCCATTGCTTGGATCCCGCCCACTTTTTGCAAGATTATTTATATTCTTATTAAAGTAGCTCACACAAAGTTTGAAGACTCCCACTGTAATAGTACTCGAGATATACGATGATAAATTCTTACTACCTATATAGGTCAATTGTAAATCTAAACCATCCAGGGACCAACTCAAATACACACAAAAAATTTCATCGAAATCGGCCCAGCCGTTAAGGAGGAGTTCAGTTACTAACACACTTTCAGAAGAATTATATATATAAAGAATAAAGAATAATATAAGATTAGAAACATTATCCTTGACAACAACTTTATGTTTAATTTTTTTAATTTTTCGTTTTCGTTGTTTAATACGGTGTGGCACATACACAAAAAGTAATAAAACAAGAAGAAAATAATAATAATTCAAAACATGAAAATCCCCGGATTGTTTTCCAGAGTTTCGAGTTTTATAGATACCGAAGATCCCGAGTTTTCGGGATCGGGATTTTGCAATCGTCATCCCTAACTGATTCATCTGCATCCGTAAACATTCCCTTAGAAGTTTGTAATTGCAAATTAGTTAAAACATAATTATTTTTATTAAAAATAAAGTTTTTCGACCTTCCCTTTTCATTACAAAATTATTATTGAAAATGTGATCAAACCCTCTAAGATAACATACAAAAAAAAAGAGCATCATGTTATGATGCTCCTAACATATTACGATTGAAACTCGTCGAAATCATTATATGATACTTAAGATCTTACAACAATCCTAAATTATGATAAAATCAACCTCTGTGATAATAATATGATCAGTCAGAATCATGTTTATGATTGTTAGGATTATAATATGATAATTTTTTGTCCCCATTCATATTTTTTCTCGGCGTAAAGGCACAACCTTATTTAACAATCAATATTTTTAGTTTTGTTTTAAAATTTAAAGAATATTATAAATTTAAAGTCCAAACAAAACCTTGTTCACTTTCATCAGTAACTTCTTTTCTGTAAAATTACAATTTACTCATATATTATATTTTATATAATTTTTTTTCTTTCTCATTTCAGTCAATTGAAAATATTATGAAAAAACTACGCTCTATTATTGAGGAAATATATATATTACGTGATTTTATACCATTGAATCTTTTCATGTTGGATAATCGTCATGTTAAGCAATCAGTTGCAATGTTGGTACAGAATATTTATGATTTTATCATTGACTTTTATATGGCTGTAAATCTCAATGAAAATCGTGCGTAAGTAAATATAATAATATTTATTGTACAGACGTAGTAGCTACAGATACACTAGATATGTAAAAATATACAGCTGCGGTCATTAAAATAGTAGTGCTTTAACCACTGATCTATGATGTTGTGCCAATTGTCCATTTTATATCCGTTTTAGATCTTTTAATTTTTATTTTGTGACAAATATTCCATTCTTAATTTTGGTAGCGTATTTACTAAATACATCCTACGATGATATACATAATTTCGGTCTTGTATTCACTTCATTAAATGTAATCGATCATAAAAATAGTAGTATTTATTTTTTATTTTATTTATTAATAACACAGGCCAACACTCAATTTGCTTCTTTGAATTTATCAACTGATTCTAGTTAATTTGGGTGCGCTGAATTCAAATCTGTAATCAGTTTGCCTTTTTCAGCTCCAGTTTTCATGATATAACTTTTTAGTATTTAAAAAGTAAAACTTTTTAAATAGGAATTTAAAAAAACAAATACGGCAAAAATAGCACTATTTTGAAATTAAAAATTAACCCCTTAAACCCCACCAACAAATATGACTGATGCATTAATCTGCTATAGAATCTTCCAAAGAAGATATTGATACCATAACCTAGGATAAGCTCCTCCTACTTCCTGAGATATGTCCATCCCACCCATTGTTACTTTTACAAAATACGGCAAAAATAACACTATTTTGAACTTAAAAATTAACCCCTTAAACCCCACCCACAAATATGATTGATGCCTTAATCTGCTATAGAATCTTCCAAAGAAGAGATTGATACCATAATCTTGGATAAGCTCCTCCTTCTTCCTCAGATAGGCCATCCCACACATTGTTACTTTTACAAAATACGGCAAAAATAGCACTATTTTGAAATTAAAAATTAACCCCTTAAAACCCCACCCACAAAAATGATTGATGCATTAGTCTGCTATATAATCTTCCAAAGAAGAGATTGATACCATAATCTTGGATAAGCTCCTCCTACTTCCTGAGATATGTCCATCCCACACATTGTTACATTGACAAACTGATATATACCATCCTCACTTACAGTTGAGGGTATACAAAAGCTACATCATGAAAACTAGAGCTGATAGACACAAACTGAATACAGATTTGAGTTCAGCGCACCCAAATTAACTAGAATCAGTTGATAAATTCAAAGAAGCAAAAATCTTTTTTAATTTTGTCGGGCTGTGTAATCATATAATTACAAATTATATCCTTTTACCTAATTTTGGGCATTTTAGGTCTTTCTAAAGATCGCTCTTTACAGTTCAGCTCCTTTCAATGAACTAGTTCGTTCTTCTAGTTCAACAGCTCTTTATCCTAAATTGAGCAGTGCGACACGAACTATTTGAAGTGAACTGAATCTGCTGATGCGAAGCAAAATGTGTAAACAAAATGTGTAAGTTTCTATTAAATGTACTATCGGAGAATAATTCAACACTGTAAAATATATTTAAAATGATTGTTAAATCATAAAATGGTACGTAATTATAAAAATTTTTAAATTATTTTAAAAAAAATTAAAAAAAAATTGACCTGGCAACATTAAAAAAAACTCAAAAGCAACATAAAGAAAAGAAATATTACTCAAAAGACAAAAAGAAAGACGTAATAGAGCTGATGATTGTGATCCAGCTCACTAGTTCAAAGAAAAGACTAGTTCAATTGAACTAGGTCGTTCACGAACTACACAACTCTACTATTACCCTAACCGAGCACTAGCTACTATGGCTTTCGACGCGTTGTAGCGAAAACAGACCAGTGCCTCTGGTGGGAATCGGGTGGGAATCGAACCCCCGCACTAATAAGCCAGCATGCTGCCAACTTGCCTACCGGGGCGCACAAAAATAGTAGTATAATTTTTCTAAAAATTTAAAAACAGGGTTTAGTAGTTTTATATCATATGTGCTAATATTGATAATATATTCATTTACAACCTCTTTAACAGAAATTAGTTATTTGGACCAAATCCTTGAACAGAGCTGTAAAGAATCTATTTAATAAACAATCTATATTTTGACATTTGCTGTTAAATAAATTCGCTCCCGCATCAGTGGCGAGAATCGAAATTTTGAAATGGCTTGAGAGTTAGGATCTGCTGACTCCATTACGACATAAATTTTAATTTACATTGAGTTTGGATGGCTGAATTTTCGATTCACCCCATAATAAAATCATACAAAATTAACTATGTATAATAAAAATCTATCAAAATTGAATTTCAGATTGAATTTTCTGAAAAATTTTATTAACAATTTAGATGTTTTTCGATGAAATGAAATAAGAGAAATATAAATTAACATTATTTACTAAAGTTCCGCAAATTCGATTAAGGAATTTTATAATATTCGCAAAAAAAATAAACATAAATGAAGCTTTTACTTTAGTTGCTATTGGTTTGAAATATTCAATTTCAGCTTAAATAATTATCATATTACTCTATGCGCGGTTATAAAATTTGCTTTGATACTATAATAATTCTTGCAGATTTTCAGCTAAATTCTAAATTCATTATGGGCATTACCATTTTTGTGACCGCAACTGTAGTACATCGTTGTCTTATATTCAAACGGAGCCATTTACACATCCTGTTTAATAATTAACACAAATGCATCCATTTATGAACATGTATGAACTCATTCATACGCATATACATATAAAGTGTTTTGAGGTCAAACATGTCCATATACCACCATATAGGATTCATATAAGTTCATAAAACTTCATATGTGATTATATATATAAATATTACCAAGTTTGATATAATTTTTATTAAAAATAAAAATTATGTTTTTTCGACCTTTAATTGTGCAATGAAAATGAAAATTATTCAAGTTCGAGGCCATACTCTATATTTTTTCATTAGGATATTGTCCTAACAAATAATCTACAGAGTTTTTTGTTTTTAAATTTATTATTTGACCCTTTCAGGAATGTGTTGATAGATCTATTTCTTGATCTCATCATCAGAACACGTTTTGAAAGCGGTAACAATCCTATGCCAAACATCTAACATTCATATGAACTAGTTTACTCACTACATGAGAACTAAAATACATATGAGCTTGAAGTTAAAGATTATAACCATTGATCAAAAAATAAATTGAAAACTTGTTTGTTTTGTGCAATGAAGAAATATAGAGTATGGCCTCAAACTTAAATAATTTTCATTGCACAATTAAAGGTCGAAAAAACATAATTTTTATTTTTAATAAAAACTATATCAAACTTGTATAAAAGACAAAGTACCACCGGGCTTACATTCCCTGTTTTGTTTACAAACTAAACAAAATAAAAAAAGGAGAGAAAAACAAAAACGTGAATTGAATATCCACCAGAGGTGGACCTAGATCGAAATAGATCTATCAACGCATTCCTGAAAGGGTCAAATAATAAATTTGAAAACAAAAAACTCTATAGATTTAAATAGTACCTCAATTTTCGTAGTGCACACAGATGCGCTCAGCGCCAAAACGGTCTAACCCACATTGTAAAAAAAATCAAACTGGCTGTGCTGGTCTGGCCGGAACCTTTTGAAATAAATACTAAAAAACTTCCTATTGAATAATCTAACACTAGGTTATACTACCTGCTGAAAACTGTTTTTTGAGTTTTTTTGGTATTTGTTTCAGGGGGTTCCGGTTGGATCGGCATGGTCGGTTTAATTTTTTTGACAATGTGGGTTAGGCCGTTTTGGCGCTGAGCGCCTCATGTATGAAGCTTGTGTGTTGCATGTATGGATCCATATATATCGATTCTTACCAGGGTTTTTTGAGAAAATGACCAACATATCGGTCGGTATCTCACGAATAGATTCTTCAATATTGGCTTAAAGTGCGTAAGCCGTTGAGGGATTGTCCCTATTGACATGAGCCTTAACATGGCGGCCAATTGACCTGCCTCAAACGTGAAATAAACTGTTCACCGAACTCGCCTCTCAATTGAGCCATTGTTTCGCGTGATGTATGGCATGTGGCACCACCTTGTTGAAACCATATATCACCCAAGTCTAGCTCAACCATTTTGAGCAAAAAAAAATTTTTAATCTCCGCACGGTAGCGCTCGCCATTCACAGTAACGTTCCTGCCTTAGTGTCTTTGAAAAAGTTCTGTCCAATGATGCTACCGGCACATAATCAATCATTTGTCGGGATACATTGGTAGTTCATGCAGTGCTTCTGGCTGCTCTGCACACCAAATACGGCGATTTTGCTTGTTCACGTATCCATTCAAATGAACACAATTTTCGCTGAACACATTTTCCGATAAAAAAGTGGATCTTCATCCAACTTTCCCAGCGCCTATTCACCAAAAGTTACCCGTTGTGGTAGGAATTCGTTTCTTTAAAAATACTGTTTCTAATCATGTTCCCCACATTGTAAAAATTCTTATGAAAATTAAAAATGCGGGAAAACATTTATTTTTTGGGAAAATAAAATTTGCAATATAATGTAATGCTGCGAATATTTAATAGAGTTAAGTGGATTTAAATTCAACACATTACCAAATTGCAAAAAAATACTGTTTCTATTACACTTGAAAATCGAACTTTATATCGCGAAAATAAACCCCAACTTTTAAAAACGGCTAGTACCATCGCATTTCGAATACTCGATTTTACAATAATTACATTTTTCCAGTTGCATATTTACTTAACGCACAACACAGCTTCCAAAGTACATATGTGTATAACATTACGAACATTATGTTTAGCATCTATTCCGTTATTACCATACGAAACATTATTTAAATATCCAGACCAGTAAAAACTTCCTCATTTCTAATTTTAATTAAAATAATTTAAAAGGTCTATCTGCTCAAGATGATTAATTTCAAATACATGTACACACAAAAAAATAAAAACTCATTTCTCACCGAATATTACGAATTATTAAAAAAATTAGATTCAGTAGCAGTTTTTGATTAATATTGTAGAAGGTCGATTTGCAATTATTTTTAATTTAAGCAAATTAAACAGTTTTTTTTTTCAATTTCCTGACCACTTGTATAGATGTAGATAGCTCCGTCTGAATATAAGAATATGAATATGCCTTTTTTATTTTATATGTAACAAGTAATTAAATAATATTTTTTTTTTGTTTTATATGAATTAATTACACTTGAAAAAATTTAGTTGTTTTAACCAGTTTTTTGGTTAATTTTAAACTAATGAACAAAACTATTTTCTCTTTTAATTTAGAAATAGTTTTAGTAAAGGTGTTTTTTATAGAGGTATAGAACTTTGAAATGGAATAAATCAAAGATGATTTTTTTAAATTGACACAAAATTTACTTTATTCTAAAGATAATCTTCTGGCATTATAATATGACTTTTGGCATATGAAAACCACTGCAGCCTGGGATGTAGTCTATTCTGGAGGTCCAATGTTCGATGACTTTTTCCAACATTTGTGGCCGTATATTGGCAATGACGCGGCGAATGTTGTCCTCCAAGTGGTCAATCGTTTCGGGCTTTTCGGCGTAGACTAGCGACTTCACATATTCCCACAGAAAATAGTCCAGAGGCTTTAAATAGCACGATCTTGGAGGCCAATTCACGGGTCCGACTTGTGAAACTATGCGGTGAAAAACGTTTCCTTCAATAAATCACTTGTGACACGAGCTGTGTGGCATGCTGCGCCGTCTTGTTGAAACCACAGCTCCTGCACATCATGGTTGTTCATTTGATAAACGAAGAAGTCAGTAATCATGGCTCTATAACGGTCACCATTGACTGTAACGTTCTGACCAGCATCGTTTTCGAAGAAGTACGGACCAATGACTCCACCAGACCATAAAGTCAGTAAGTTTTTCTAAATGTAACGGTGTCTCAACAAACACTTGAGGAGTATCATCACTTCAAATACGGCAGTTTTGTTTATTGACGTATCCATTTAACCAAAAGTGAGCTTCATTGCTAAACAAAATTTGCAAAATTTAAATTTACACAATTTGGAAGCGTTGTTCAGGCGTCAGTTTATTCATGTTGAAATGCCAAACCAAACTAACATAAATTACTTGATAGCTGACAAAATGACCGCCAGTTAAAAAAGTGTTGCCAACTTAAAGTTTTATACCTGTATAAAAAACACCCTTTATAAAATATTATTGCTGATAACATATTTTACATACATTTAAATCAGTGAACTTTCAACAAAGTAACTTAATTGTGTGCGTTTTTTTTTTTTTGGAAGTCAATAAAGTGATTAGGAAAAAAATGGTCATGGCTATTTTTGTTTAGAGATTTAAAATATGAAGATCTGTTAAAAATATCATTGGAAATAATTTATTCTAACCAGAATAGTAGTTTCAAACAACCTACCTACATTAGGGCGGGTCGATTTAAAAATCGCTCAAAGTACAAGGAAAATCGTATTCTAGGGATCATCTGCTAGAGCGTAGAGAACCTAATCTTGGAAAGACTAATCCTAATTTCTGAAATAGCTCTATCCCGAGATTTGTACATTTTGCTATAAAAACACGGCTAAAAAGACCCTCTTTCAACTTAAATTTCAACCTCTTAGCGGTCACCTAAAATGATGATTTATGCATTAATCTGCTAGGGCGTCTCCCGGAGAAGAAGTAGCTTTCTTGGAGAGATTCCTCCTACTTTCTGAAATAACAAAGTGGGCTTTTTCAAAATTAGTCCCTACGGGTCAAAAGTCGGAACATCAGAATTCGTTTTAGAGGTATGGTTCTTTCGGCAAAGTTTCTTATTTTGGTCCCTAGAATACGATTTCCCTTGTACGTTAAGCGATTTTTTTGCCTCCCTACAAATCGACCCGCCCTAACCTGCATCATACCTACCTTATAAAATTTTTGTTCGGTGTATTACTCATGTTCGGATATTTTGGTTGTAAGTGTCAAAAAAAATCAATAACCATTAATAAGTACGAGATCAATTACATTTCATACAGATACGAGTATATAAATATTTTTTGCCACTAAAGCCAATAGACTAAATAAAAAAAGATTTTTTTAAGCATCTGAAATATTCACGAGAAATTATTTTTTAAAGGGTTTAATTGAATTATATTTTATAGAAAGGAATTCGTTTACAACGAACACCAATTATAATGAATAGAGAAATCATTCATTATAATTGGTGTTCCCAACGCATCTACTAACATATTCGATACGAAATAATACGGATAACTATCACACTAATAGAACATAATAAGTAAACATTTTTGATAAAACAACTAAAAATTAGTTTAAAATGACATGGCATAAAACTGTTAAAATTAGCAGATTTTTTTTTTTTTTGCTAAAAATTTAGTAAGATAATAGCTAAAATAAATTTCCTTCCGGTGAATAATGGAAAATAATTTCATTCAAATGACTGCCTTGGCTGGCCATGCAGTAGCCTACACGATCGGTCCAATTTTTAAGCACATTATCGATTGTTTGCAGCTGTATTTCACCAATGGCTTCACGAATATTGTCCTTTAAAGCGTCAATTGTCTCTGGCTAGTTGGCGTAACACTTATCTTTGACGGCACCCCACAAATAATAGTCCAACGGTGTCAAATTGCAGCTCCGAGGTGGCCAAACGACATCAGCTCTGCGGCTGATAATGCGATTTACGCAATTTTCGCACACATTCTGCAACATTACCATGATTTTCAAAGTGGTGTCGCAATATTTCCCAGCGTTGTTCAAGCGTATACACAACCATATTCGTTCAGCGGAAGGATAAAACTAATTATCTGTCAAATCAGACATGAGCTAAGTGCTACCATTAACGAAATAAGCACTAGTTGAAAAAAAAACGTTAGATGGCGGACCCTTTATTTAGTAAATTTACGGAGTAAATTGCTATTTTAAATTAAATAATATTAAACTTGTATATAAAGTGGAGTATACACGTTAAATATTATTGAACAATTTTTACCAAAAAACTGAATGTTTGTACTAAAGGGTACCACGAGTATTTGGCAAGACATTCGCAACACTTTTTTTTTTATACAACAACAAATTATTATTTTGCTCTAAAAATATTAAATCTTAAAAATTATAAAAAGATTAACAAAATTAAAGTATCCCATGCTATTTAATCTTGCTGTTCTTCTCTTCCTGCGGAGAGGAGCAAAATGACCAAAAGTCTCATCCTAGGCGGCCTGCCCGAACTCCTTTGTTAAGAAAGCTTAAATTTTGACTATGTGTTCCTATAAATATGGTCTAATTTACTGATATGGTACTTTTTTCAATTTTGCCCAGAAACATGTTGAAGTAGGACTTCAACTTGAAAGTTGCCATAATATAATAAAGCGTGTTTTTTTAGAGTGTCACAATTGTGACACTGATAGTTGCTGATAGTTGCTTTTTGATTAGTTTGCTTTGAAATTTCATTATCAATTGACTTACACCAGATTAACGCGTAAAAATTGTTGAAATGTTTAATCAAAATAATTGTTCTATTCGTCAAACTTGATTTTGAATTTCCATTAAAAATTGTATTTTTCGATGAAGACCATTTTTGTCGCATTTGGAGTGAGGAGAATCCACAAGCTTTTCTCGAAACACCATTACATCCACAGAAAATAACTGTTTGGTGTGCTTTATGGGCTGGCGGAGTCATTGGCCCCTATGTCTTCAAAAACGATGATGGTCAGAATGTTACTATCAATGGTGAACGGTATAAGAACATGATTCGAAATTGTTTTGTACCTCAATTACGTGGCATTGATCTTGCTAATATGTGGTTCCAACAGGAACCACATATTAGCGGCCACACAGCGGGCGCTACGATTGACTTGCTCAAAGAAACTTTTGATGAAAAAATAATTTCACGTAATGGCCCAATTAATTGGTCACCAAGATCGTGTGATTTAACCCCATTGGATTATTTTCTTTGTGGTTATGTTCAGTCACTTGTCTACGTCGAAAAACCACAAACAATTGAACACCTGGAAAATCAACATTCGAAAATCAACAGCGAAAATTGTTGAAATTTGGTGTTCCAGATTGCTCCTTCTACGCGCCAGCCGTGGCTGCCACATGGCAGAAATCATATTTAAACATTAATTTCATAAAATTTTCTGTCCACTAAAGTCCGTTTCATTGATATTAAAAATAAATTTCCTTGTTTTATTATGATTTCAACTTGTGTCACTCTATAAAAAACACCCGATATGTAGGCTCCGTGAAATAGCTCCCAATGAAATTAGTCCCAAGAAAAAGTTTCTATACAAATTGGGAGTTATTTCATAACGTGGGGGCTTTTTTCATTTATTTTGGAGATTATTTCATTTTACCATTTGTTCGCAATTTCATTATTAAATATCTTATAATTTGTTTAAATGAATTAACTCCCAGTGACACGGAAAAAAATAAGTTTTACAAATCCAATAAATTTAACAAAATTGCTCAATTCGCAGTTTTTTTATTGTTTTATGGTGTATATAAATAACCATTTGCGACTTTCTTTTGGGAAAACTTTCAAAAATCACAAAAATTTACAACGATAACACGTTAGCCCTTGAACTAGGAGTTCTGCAGAGCAAACAGATCTTCATTTATATGAATTTTGAATTCACCTTTCGATTCTATACGAAAAACTATTTTAAAAAAAAACTTTTTTCCCCGTTTCAAAAGTGCATCCTTTAGGAAATAGAGTGGTCATAACAATCAAATTTTTTCAAAAAACTCATTAAGTACTTTTTTATTACCCACTGTGGTAACCCCGTTAAAAATTATTAAGTCTTTAAAATGTTGTCTTTACTAAAATGCAATATTTTATTAATTTACAACATTTTAACGGACCTCGATATATCGAAAATATTTGTGGCATTTTCTTACCTCAAAATACTTTTTCATTGTGTGTGGTAAAAAAAAATATTTTTATTATTTTTTAAGAAAAAGATACCTTAATAACTGTTTAGCTGTTCGCGATGTTTCAAAAATGTAATACATTTTATTGTGTTTGATTAAAAATTTATTTTTTAAAGTTTAAAAAAGAAACAGAATTTTCCGTCCACTCTATTGACTAAACGGTGCACTTAAAAAACGAGGAAAAAAGTTTTTTTTTTAAAGAAATTTTTGGCGTATAATCGAATAGCGGGTTAAAATTTCTCCTTCTTGCTGTGCAGTTAAAGGGGGCCCTAAATTAGCGTTTTCGGCCAACGCGCGTCATGTGAAGTAGTTGAAATTACAAAAAAAAAAAAAAAATGCAAAAACCGTAAAAAGTGATGATATCTTAAATTTTTGTGACGAACTCTAATAGTTATGTTCAAAATTTTAGACATTTATGATATTGTAGGCTTGTGTTATTTTTGAAAAACTATCATAGAGAAACAAATGTGCAAAAAGTTTTTAGAAAGCTCTGTAGGCAACCTAATTTGTTTGCCTGCAGCGCTTTTTCAAAACTTCTATTGATTTATTTCATTAAGAAAAATTTTTAAAATTTTGTATAAGAAATAAATACAGTTTTTCAATTAATTGTTTTCAAAATAAAAATATTTCAAAAAAAGAATGAATAACGTACACAAATTAATGTTTCCATGATTTTTTCGGAGAAAATGCAAAAGAAGGCAATTATAGTAATTTTATTATTGTCAATTAATTCTTTGCACAATTAAGTAAATAACTTTTCAGAGCGAGAAAAAGCATGTGCTCAAAATCTGCGGTTTTTTAATGTTTCTTATTAGTTTTCTCTAAAACTAGAGGAATCGAGTGCCACTAAGTCCAAAATTTAATTATACAGTTGGTGGAAATCCAATTTAAATAAATTGACAATAAATTTGTCAGTTTTTTTTTTTTGTCAATAATAATGCTTAGAACTGATTACGTTATATTACGTTATTATAAACCACTTCCAAAAAGTGCGAGAGCCATGAATTTCGCTCATAATCGGCATTTCTGTTAACTTTATTTGTGTGCGTTTATGTTTTTTTCGTTCACAAACTTCTAAAATCTATGATACATATGGACAATTTATATTTAAATCTGTAGGAGAGTCCTCCAAATGCATGCTACATGTAAAATTTTCAGTTTATTTTTGTAAAATTGGTTATTTTTGTAAAGTTTTCTGTTTAAATAATGAATTTTACATGAAAATATGACTTTTTAGTTGCAATCGATGGCATTACCTAGTGATAAACGCGTGGAAGTGATAGTACAAAATTTATTGGCTTACGCGTTTTCTCCTCCAGTCTGTCCAAAGCCCGGCTTAGCTGAGCAAAGTTTTTCTGCGTGACTTAAGGATTTTCTCCTACACACAGAAAAATAAAGTGCCAACCGAATTGAAAAGTGTATTTTAATGGTATCAACTTAAAAATTCAGTTGATGCAATGATACTTACATTGGATTTCTGAATATTGTGGGTGTTGCAACTAAAATTCAATTGAATTAACCGAACTTTGTTATGAGAACTTATGTTGAGTTGTACCAACCGACTGCAATTCTTAATAACCGAAATTTAGGGGTATTAACAGAATTTCAGTTGGCAAATACCAAAATTTTTCTTTGTATGTATGTGATAGGCAGTTTAGTGGCTTCGCTGAGTAAAATCGGTCTTCGGTCGGACTTAGGGGTTTTCTCCTATGCGATAGGCAGTTTAGCGGCTTCTGAGTAAAGTTTTTCCATTTTGCGATTTTATAAAAAACATTTTTTCTGTTGTAAGTGTTTTCGAAAATAACGATGCAGGCAAAAATTTTAAACGGGCGTAGAGGGCACTACGTTCCATAGATCCTCAAAATAATATCATATTTGAAATCCTGAGAAAATTTCCTTTGAATAGAGTATCCACACTTGTATTATTCTAGGCGTACCATTTTTTTGGGCCTGTGGGGGCCCGGCTCCCTTAACCGCAAATATTTTTATTTTGGATAATGTTTTTATTTTGGAGAACGCCCCATAGTGTGCAATTTAGCCAACAAATGTGTTTATGACTTTCATTTAGCTTATTATATGTTATTTTAGCATTTTAGTATGTGTAGGTACAATTGTATCTTCATCGCTCTTTAATGTTGTTAAATTCCTCCATTCGACCAGGATTGAGATAGAAATTTAATCTTCTTCTTAATACTATACGAGATATACCCGTATTATCGGGTTTTTAAACTAGTTTATTTATAATTGACCAATTTCCAAATATTACTAAAATCTCAACTTTGACTGCTGCAAATTGTTAAGTTAACATGTCTATGATATTTGTTTTAAAAAAAAAAAAAGTTCTCATTAAAAGTAACTATAATTATGCTCGTTGACCTCATATGATGTTTAAAATGCATTAAGGAAAAAACATTTTCTTTTTTTCTTTTTTCTTAACAAATATTAACATTACAAAAGAGTCGAGTCAAACATACTGCTACTTTTATAAAACAAACATTTTTAACACATTTTACACTTTTTCCTTTACCTTAATTACGTAGACAGTTTTTTCTGTTTGTTCGGTTTTTAAAAACATGCTACAACAGGCAGGAGGTTGATTTAAAGTGGTGGGCACTGAAATACACCCTGTTTAAATGTAATTAAATAAAACTTTGAAGGAGAGGTATCTTATGTGGAAGGTCTATAGTGTGTATATGTGATACAGGGGACTGAAAAAGATATCGCACTTGTTCTACAAAAGGATCATAACTCAAAATTTTATTCAACAAAAGAATCATAACTCAAAATCCATTTTTTCCACATGGACATACAGTTACGGTCACAAAAATACATTCACTTATTCGTAGCAAAATTTAACGTTAAAAATACAACAAATTTGGTGGGAAAATTTTGCAATATTATTTTTTAATAAAAGTACAGTAACAGCTCAAAAAAAAAAACAAAAAAATATAGAAGTAAATAAACTTCTCAACTGACAATAAAAAAATACGGTCAGTAAGTAAATTGCACGAAATATTCAGTAGTTCTTGCATTTTTTAATTGAAATATCGCAATAGTAAGTCTATACGAGTGCTTTTCCAGTAAAGTCCAGTAAAAATTACTCAGTAACAAAATTACAGAGAGTAACACAGATTTACAAAAAAGTAACCGAACGGAAAATTGTCATTTTACTCTCTCTCTTTTTACTATTTTTTACTGAGTATTTGTGTAAACGAACACATTCAAGTAAAAACTTATACAGTTTTTTAAAAATGTTTGTGTTATCGGGCAGACTTATTGATTGTATTTAAAAGACAGAACCCAGGATTAGGAAGGTCTGGTCTGCTTGGTAACAGGAATTTTCCATGTTTATTTTTCCTACATTATTTTATTAATGTTGAGTTTTAATAACAAGAAAAATACTAAAGAAGAAATATCCACTTTTTATACTAAAAGGGCTTATTTATTTTCCTAAACTGTAAATTATTTAGAAAATTTGAAAAATATCCCTCTTTTGATATTATTTATTGGAATGTTCCCATCAATGTCACGATTTTTAGTTGATTATGCTTAAAAGTGTACATGCACGTCGTCCATATTTTGGATTTATCATTTATAATTTTTTTGTAGAACGACCAGGTAAATTTTACTAAATTCCTAAATCGAAACCACCATTAAAACAGGGATTTTGCTCTTTTTTAAATGAAGGACAAAAAAGACCCTTGCCTTGAGGAATTATAGGGTTAACATATTCTACAAAAAAATTTGATTTTGGTGTATTCATTAACTTATAGTAAAATTTCACGTGAATATTTTTGCGGAACATTTTAAGTCCCTGTTTAAATTATGTTTTTGTTTTTTTTAAAAGAAGGACAAAAAATACCCTTAGCTTGAGGAGTTAGAGGGTTAACATATTCTTCAAAAATGTTCTTCGTAACATTTTACATAAATTTGCTGAACACACCATATACTTTAAACGTAAGCTTTACTAGATTTTCTATGCCGATTGACAATACAAAAAATTTGCATTTGGTGGAAACTTTACCTCGCCCTAAAATGAAATCCAGATGTAAAGCTTCAAAACGCCGATATACGTGTATTTTTTTTATCTTTTCTATCAAAATTTATAGGATTTTGTTGAACAGTGTTATTATAAAACTTTAGCAACTGTAATTCAGAAAATATCAACTGAAATTCCATTTCAAATTCAGAAAATATCAATTGAATTTCAGAATTTCCATCTGAAATTCAGAAAAACTTAATAGAAATTCAGAAAATATTACTTGACATTTAGAAAATTTCATTTGAAATTCAGAAAATATCAATTGAAATACGGATAATATTAATTTTAATTGAAATAAAATGTTTTCAAGTTCGAGGTCATGCTCTATATTTCTTTATTAGGATAATGTCCTAACAAATAATCTATAGATTTTTTTGTTTACAAATTTATTTTTTGACCCTTTTAGGAATGTGTATGGCCTCGAACTTGAATAATTTTCATTTTCATTAAATGTTTTTTTTTTAATTTCATCTGATATATTCCAAATTTCAATTGATACTTACGAATTTCAATTGATTTTTTCTGAATTGAAATTGATGTGCTTCTGAATTTCAATTGATATTTTCTGAATTTCAAATGATATTTTCTGAAATTTGATTGTTTTTTTTACATTTCAAATGATATTTTCTGAATTTAAAATGGATTTTCTGACTTTCAATATATATTTCCCGATTTTTTTAATTTAAAATCTGATTTTGAATTGATATTTTCTGAATTTCAAAAAAGAATTGGGAATGTCAATTGATATTTTGCGAATTACAATTCGAAAACGGCGTAGAACTTGAGTTTGGGAACTAGTTCTCGAAAATGTTTTGTTAATTTTAGCTTATCATATAGTCGGTCAATATAGACTTTATATTTTTTACCTGCTTTCTTTTTATTTTAATTATTTTACAAACTAAATCCACTACTACAGCTATAAACTATATAAAAAAAAAACTCACACACATCCTTCCATTCATTTTATTTCATTTTAACCCATTATCTACCTACTTATAAAGGATATGTGATGCTTTAGAAGAAATGTCAATGAAGGCAGGTGAACGTCCGGAAGAGACAGCAGAAGTTGTTGCATTACAAAACTATTTGGCAGAATGTCGAGATGAAAAAATATTTGCCATAAAAGATGAGATAAAAGTTGTATCAAAACGTGTTATATTCCTGCTGACACACACTATATTAACAAGTAAGTACACAACTACTTGGGAAATGAATACAGATAACAGAAACAGGGATTAAAACAGGATAATGAGAATTAAAAAGAAAACAAAAACAAAAACTTTTTCATTCACAAACAACATAAGAAGAAAAACAAACAACGCATATTTATTTGTAAAATAAGGATTTTTTTTTCCTTTCCTAAATATACTTTAGAAATTAAGAAGGAGCAAAGAAAATGATTGTGTTAAATTAAAAAAGAGCTAATTGCATTTTTATAAGTGTTAAGGCAACAATTATTATAATTGTTAAAAGAGTTTTAAAATTGAAAATGTTTAAGAATGGAGCAAAAGTAACCTAACTCGCTACTTAAAAACAAAAGTTCTTTAAACTCACAATAAGTTAACAGTCAAACTCCCGAAGATTTGGTTTTGCTGTGATTTTTTGAAAAAATAATCCAATTCTGAATGTAACATTTTTGGATTGTATCTGAAGATCAAATTAACTTTAAAAATCGTTTTATCCCATGACATTTTCATGGGTCATTTCAGAACTAAGAAATGCGTTTAAAAACTATAAAATGTATTAAAATTCACATGGAACCACAAATTAGAACACAAGACGTATTTGGAAGTTGCATGTGCTATATAAATTTTCAAAATATGATTAGACGCTATAAAAAGAGACTTATTTTCACAAAAATTTAGTAATTCTATTTATAGATGAGGTAAGGTTATGCACAAACGTTTTTTTTTTTTTTTTTTTTTAAACGGAAGCAACACTCAGGAATTTCTTCCTATTAATTAATGTGTTGCGTTCTTTGGAAAGGGGATAGTGGAGAGATGAAAGGTGGTGAAAGATGAAGGGCTTCAAACATGGCAACACTGTAATTGCGCGAGCTGATAAGTCTTAGAACAGTTGTTGCTCGCCACCTGATGTAGAGTTGGCGAATTTATTGAAGCTTTTTGTTTCATAGCCCTGATTCATTATTTTACTTCGGTGGGATTAAGTTCACCGAAGGTGGGCGCAGCGATACATATAAGTGATAGAAAACTCATACATATTGTTTTTCTAAATTGATGTTGTCGTCACCGGGAATCGAACCCGGGACCATCTGTGTAATAGTCCAACGCGCTAACCATTAGACCACAACGCCCACAAAAAGAGCATTTAAAAAATGTATCACTAGTAAAAGTGCAATTAATTTTTTTACTGTTTAGTTTTGAAGATCAAAAAAGACACATGTGGCTAGCCCATGCCCTTAACCCTTATGTTTACACCAGGGCCTGGCCAGGCTCTTTTTGTTTTTGGTCGTGTATTTTTTATACTTTCTTAGAAGCTAGGGTGTGTAAAGTTTATTGTTTTTAAAACTCTAATCATATCCGTACCACCTGGGTCTGGCCAGACCCGCAACATTTTCTTAATATTTATTGCAACATTTTCTTACGAAACTTTGAAAAAATTACTTCCAATTTTTAAAACAAAGTAAACGTGGCTTTCCAAAAATATTTTTTTTTTTTTCAACTGAAAAAACTAAGTAGGCTGCGAATTGCAAGAAAATTTTATTTGAACTAACAATATGCATGAGATGCAAAGAAAAGAATCAGTTCATTTAAAATTGTGATTCGAAATTGTGGTTGTGTATAATTTGTGTTTTGTTGATATATTTTTTTTAAATGAAAAGAAATAATGAAGGGATAGAAGAAGTTGACTTGGTCTATCAGTCGTATTCGCAGAAAATCTTTATATTAACTTATAGGTTTTCCTATAAAGTCGACTAGTTTTGTACCGGGTCTGGCTAGACCCTGGTGAATATAACGGTTAAATCATCAAAATCTGATAAACCGTTTCTAGCTAATTCAAGAAACATACATTGTAATTTTGTTGTAGTTGTTTGTTTTATCTTTTGAAAAAGTGTTGCAAAAATTTTGAAAGTTTTTGCAGTTCGAATTAACTTTTGAAAAATTTTATATTTATTCATAAGTAAAACTAAATTTTGGTTATTTCGCGTTTATAACTGAAATCTGTCTTTTTTCACATGAATAGTAGTGTGTCCCAATTTTTTTTTTTTTTTTTGTATTTTCTTAGGTTCTCAAGCTTAATTTGAATACTTATCGGGCAAGGTATTTTTGAGATTTTTTCAAAGCAAGAGGTCTCGCAAATCGATTTTTCCCAACAATAGGGGGTCTTGGACTTTTTTTAAATTTTATTTATAACTTGGACAATAACAAAAATTTACTTAGCTTCTAAGTCAATATTTTTAAAGAAAAATATCCAAACTTTATTTTTATCTTCATGAACTATAAGTTTCGGCAATGCTTTTGTACATTTAATTTTTTAATAAAATTTGCAAATTTTAAAAATGTCAACTAAAACTAAAAAGTTAATATGATGCAGTTTAAAAAATAGATAAATTCTAAATAATTTCAGTAAAATATTTTCATTTGCTGTTACTGTTCCAGAGTTATACCCATTAAAAGCTTTGTAGCCATTGTATAAAACTAAAAATTTTAAAAGCTTATTGACAGTTTCCCAGCAAAAACATTCATTACCAAATACTATTTATTATTTGGCGATTATACTCATTATTTTGTTTGATGAGGTCGTGTTTATAAGCCCTGCGGGAAATGAAGGGTCCATTGATCCAAAAGTGTTAATTCTGTTGAAACCAAAATTGTGGTGCAATGTCCAAACACGTGAGTCAATTGCTCTGAGTCAATTTTTGGTGTAGCTTAAAACTAGTTTTTAATACACGGTGTTTTTGTTTTTGCATACATAATTGCCGAAGTACAAACAACATATAAGCAAAAAATACTGCTTACCTAGAAGCAGTTCTGGAAGGCATTATTTAATTACCAAGCACTTCCGAAACAATTGCAGAAGGCATGCTCTTTGTGCCAATGTAGAACTTGGTATGTCTCATTTAAGCAGGTGAAAAACTCTTCTTTCATGCGCTCTAAGAAGCAATAAATGCATGCCTTCGTAGGAAATGAGAAGCACTTCTTTTGCATATTGACAACATTAATGCTTCATTTTATGCATTCTTAACTGCTTCGTTATATGTATTATTTACTGCTTCAAAAGAATGCATTCAGGGAAGCACAGCAAAATGCCTTCTCAATTGCTTTATTGTATGCAAGATGGTCAAGCGCGTTCTTGGAAACCTAGAATTGTAGTTACTGCTTACCAAATCGAAGTTATTTTTAGCTGGGTAACATTGCCCTGTTTTTAGAAATCATTTGTTATTCCAATTTCCACTATTTTCCCATATATTTTTGTACATTCGATAAGGTTGCATCTCACATAGTTAGGGAAGTGTTGCCAGAGAAGAATATGTTGATTTTGTTTCAGTTTTTTAATATAACTTTTTTTTAGACAAGTGCAATTAATGCTATAATTAATATGTAATTTACAAAAACAGTTGATAACTTGGAGCAAATTAGCAAACATTGTTTTATTTTTACTTTATCTAAATGAAGTCTTAATCATTGGAAACGTCTCTAATATCAATTAAAATTCTGAATATTCATTTATTTCCTAATTCTATAACTTTTTTATATTCCTGTTCAGAAATGAAAACGTTAACATTTTAATTTTCTATTCTGTAACTCCCCTGCGGGAAATGAAGGGTCGATTGATCCAACGTGGTAGTGCTGTGATATATGATTTGGGAGCACGTCACGAAACTGGTGAAACCAAAATTGTGGTGCACCAAAAAGTGTTAATTTGGGTGAAATGTCCAATCACATGACTATAGTTATGGTGACAAACCATCAACTGGTTGGTACCAGATATATCACGTTACTGGAGAAAAAGTAATAGAACATCAAAGTGTACTGAAGCAACTAGGGTCGTTCAAAACCGCTAGCAGTGGATAAAAACATTTCAATTAGTACCAAAGGATGCAGTTCCTTGACGCTACAAAGTGGACACAACACTGAAGGAATTTTTTATGTACCGACTTGTGAATGGCGATTTTACACATAAAATATATCTACTAGAAAACTATCACCAGAATGTGATTTTTTGCACAACTTATTCAAAGACTTGACATACTTTACAAGAATATAAATTAAAATTTCAAAATTTCTGCATACTGGTTTCGAAATATCTTGTTTAGATATTTTACAAGCTTTTTGGTAACGATTTTTTATGTGTAAGTAATTGGAGAGTTTTAAGAATTTCTTTGGGAAGGAACGGAATTGAAACTGAGTATATATTTTGTTACTCTGCTTCTTTTTATAAAGATATTATTGTGAACTTGAATTATAATGCAAAATAAAAAATTATAATGTTCATGAAGTGCTTTTCAAAAGTGTAGGAACATAAAAATTAGTAGAAATGGTTTGATAATGCTAATGTTGGCAAATAAAGAAAAAACGTGCAAATAATCTATATTTTGGACATCCGGACTTTTTGTCTAGTTTATGTACTTTTCCCAATTTAAATTGTTATACTGAATTTAATGTTATAGTTTTATGTCGGGTATAGACAAAATAAACTAATTTTAAAATTGATTTTTGTTGTGTTTTTTTTGAAGGTTTTTTGAACAGGTTGTATGACACGCTGTTTTGAATACTGGCTCCGGACGGGCTATTTAGAAACCCGTACATAATATGACACACGTTGACTAAAAAGTGAAAGGTTACTTGCTAATTACTTTTCGCAAGCCCGTCGACATGTACCCATTAGACCAGTGCTGTGGTATTTTACAAAACTATTCCACTCAAACCTCCTCTATAACAGAACACATTGCGCTTAATATGTGACCAGTTTTCCTTCAACAGTTTTTCTCCAGTTCTATGACACGTACACATATACCAGTCACGTGATAATTTTATTCCCAATGGTTCTGTTGCATATCACATAAATCCTCAAATGGTCATACTTTGACACTACCTAATTCTAACTTGGCCCGTAGCATAGTCATTTCAGTCGGTACGGTGATAGGTTACCTTGGTCAAGTTATTCGCCACGTCAAACAGTGCTCCACTTTTAGCAATTGTCACCTCCTATGACAAGCCCATGCTGAAAGTACCGGTCACTTTCATATAACAGAACCGAAACTAGGACTGGTTCGTACACACAAAGTTCTAGTCACGTTACCATACCAGTGACTGGTCGATTTCCTGCAGGTAGAAGTCACGCTTACGCGCTCGCTTAAAAAAAATTAAAAATAAGTAGTTAATATATCCTCAATAATAAGGGGTTACAAACTAGGTTAGGAGAAGTTGATTTATAATTAGTTACTAGTCTGCTAACGTTATTCCGAATAATAAGTAGTAACAAGAAATGTCTGCAAAAAGTTAAAAAAAAATAAGTACTGACTGTTAAAAAATTAGATTTACGAATTAACATTTTTTCCTATTGAATATTTTTGATTTTTAATGACTTTTTTACGGATAATATTGGCATACTTAAAAGGATTGTTAATACTGTAAACTTTCATTTGAGGTATGACATTAATATAAAGGTCAAACTTGGGCTTACTCAGTTTTCTTTTTATTAATGTTTATGCCCAATTGTGTGTTTTAGGACTCATAATAAAAATTGAAACCCAAAATATTTTCATATATTCAAATAAGTAAAATATATATAAAAATTAACTGCTTAAAAGTGATTATTTAACTAACCCCTTATGGGTAAGTGATTATTTTTCGTTTATGAATAATCAATACAATAGGCAGTTATACTACCAATATTTTGCTGGGTTTGTATCGGATTTGTTTTAAACTTTGAATTAGATGGGCGCATGAACAGAATTTAGGAAAAAATTCTTTGTGAGTGAGTGCGAGTGAGTCCAATTATTGAGTGAGTGTGTGTTAGTAGAATTTTGTCAAAACAAAAATTTGAATTTACCCACGTGAGCGTAAATGAGTGTGCGTAGAAAGAATTTTCGTGAGTGATTGTGCGTGAGTCGAATTTTTCCCTCGTGAACGTTGTGACGCCAAAAGTCGCGGTGGCTCGTTTTTGGCTACATATTAATTATTTTTGTTAATGAATTTTTATATTTTTGCTATTGAATTTGCATTGTAATTTTTATTGTTTTTGTACTTAATAAAATTAAACACATTTGAACTTAACGGATTATTTTATAATAACCCAAGCGGTAGATATAAGAACTAATCACAGGCTACTACTATATAGACAACCATGTAGTTACTACGATATTAAGCAACATAAAAAAGGAGTAAAATGTGTAACATAGCAGCTGATCGCACCATATAAAAGGCGGTGCACTAGCGAACAAAATGGAGTCAGTCTACGGACGTCGTTAAGACAAGATCGACTTTGCTTAACTTTGGTGAGTTTTTCCACTAAACGTCCTGAATTTCAGAACCGTTGTTGAGTTTACCATCAACCGTTCTCTCTCTTTGTCGGCGAGATTACCGCTGACCTCTATCTCTGTTTTGTTGGTGAGATTACCGCCAATCAGCTCTCTTTGTTTTGAGAATTTCTGTACCGCCCTCTCCCAAATTTTCAGAACCGTTGTTGAGTTTACCATCAACCGTTCTCTCTCTTTGTTGGTGAGATTACCGCCAACCAGACTCTCTTTTATTTTGAGCATTTCTGTACCGCCCTCTCCCAAATTTTCAGAACCGTTGTTGAGTTTACCATCAACCGTTCTCTCTCTTTGTCGGCGAGATTACCGCTGACCTCTATCTCTGTTTTGTTGGTGAGATTACCGCCAATCAGCTCTCTTTGTTTTGAGCATTTCTGTACCGCCCTCTCCCAAATTTTCAGAACCGTTGTTGAGTTTACCATCAACCGTTCTTTCTCTTTGTTGGTGAGATTACCGCCAACCAGACTCTCTTTGTTTTGAGCATTTCTGTACCGCCCTCTCCCAAATTTTCAGAACCATTGTTGAGTTTACCATCAACCGTTCTCTCTCTTTGTTGGTGAGATTACCGCCAACCAGACTCTCTTTTATTTTGAGCATTCCTGTACCGCCCTCTTCCAAATTTTCAGAACCGTTGTTGAGTTTACCATCAACCGTTCTCTCTCTTTGTTGGTGAGATTACCGCCAACCAGACTCTCTTTTATTCGGAGTATTCATCCCCTACCCTCTCCCATAGTCCCAGAACTGTTTTTGAGTTTACCATCAACCGTTCTCCCTCTCTGTTTACGTGCTTACCGCCGAACGCTCCCTCTCTTTCCTTTGTTGGTGAGCTTTTCCGCCAAGCAGTGCTCTGTAGCTATTGTAAGTGTTCCATTGATCGTCCTGCCCCTATTCTCAGAACAAGTTGTTGAGTTTACCATCAACCGATCGCCCTCGTTATTTGTTCTCAAATCGTTCATCCTCTAAATGTCGCTGTGTGCCGTCGATTCGTGTTAATATTTATGCTATTTGTACGACGAGTTATATTGAATTATCATTAGTTTGTTATAAATAAATAACGTCTATGTGGAATAAAGTAATGAGATAATCAAATAAGCGGTAATGAAATGTGTTTTAATTCTCTCTCATCGTTAGAAAAACAAATTACTTTGTAACGAACCCTGGGAGCCGCGAGCTCTACCCCAGCATTAGGTGGAAAACACGTCGTTACAATGGCGCCCGAGCAGGGACAGTTTTAAGCTGTCCTAGATGAGAAGAAGAATTAAGACATTAAGAAAAAAAAAGACAATTTTAGAGAAGGACTACAATAATTAGAAAAAAAATTTACTTGCGTGTTTAATGTTTAATAATAAGTAAAGAGCGGTTCTATTAAGGAAAAGAGAAGTTAAAAACAAAAAGAAAAGAAAAAAAGAAACTAACATTTAAACAAGAATATTTAATTAATGGGCTCTAAAGCATTGTGGTAACAAACCCTATTAATAAAAAAAAAAAAAAATCGAAGGCTTAATTTAAAAAAATTAAAGTATTAATTCCTACCAAAATCTGCCATTACCATAAATTTAGAATGCTGAAAACATCGTGGGCGTATTCACTCAAGCGGGATGACCTGGTTACATATCTCAACGAGTTCAGCCTGGAAAGCACAGGATCGGTCGAAGAGCTCAGAAAAAGGTTCGCTAAATTCCTCGGTTTGACGCATGAACCAGATCGCTTCCAGCGGTTAGTAACAATACAAGCCATCTACGACCCTCAAAATGCGGTGCCACCCACTACCCCGAAGAACACTCAAACTCTTAATGTTTCCAGTGGGATGACACAAACTACCTCTTCGCCCATAAAAAAGGAAACATCTCAAAAGAGCAATGAGTCCAAAACGTATGATGACCCCAGAACAGTTATCATTGACCAGGTGCGGAAATGGGGTTTGAAATATGATGGAGGACACGACCCTTTAGGATTCATTGAGAGAGTTGAAGAACTTGCCGAAATGTACCATGTCGATTTGAACCAACTCCCTAGATTGATGCCTGAGTTCCTTCGTGACAAAGCCCTTACATGGTTTCGAAATAATAATAAACACTGGACCGGATGGAATCAGTTTAAATCAAGTTTTAGTAAATTTTTCTTACCCCCGTTATATTTTGAAAAATTGGACGATGAAATACGGCGAAGAACACAACGTGCAAGAGAATCATTTAAAGATTACGTACTCGCTCTCCAAACCCTGATGCGTCACACAAATATGACCGAAGAAGAGAAACTGGAAAGAATCTTCCGTAACGGACACCCTGATTATCAATTATTCATCAAAAGAAGAGACTTTACATCATTGGATGAACTAATTTCGTTAGCTGATGAACTAGAAAGTATACCGGCTCCAAACCAATCCAGTCGTGTTGAGCATCATCGTATGTTACCCGGAACAAATAATTCTACTAGTATGGTTAGACGAGATGACAATAATGCACGTGGGTCGGGAAACGCTTTCGGAGGTCGTCGGAACTGAGGGAAGTCGGTCCTCCAAAAAATGTCCCTCCGTCAAGTTAACTTCTCTCCAATGTGACGAAGCCCGATTAACAGCTACTCTTCTCATCCAGAATAAACTTATCACAGCTACAATAGATACCGGGGCCTCTAGGAGTTTCATTCAACCAGTTTTCGCTACACAAAAAGGACTCGTTGCCACTTATATCCAAGAAAACCTAGATGTTATATTGGCAGATGGGACCAAGAGAGAAGTTTCTCATGGTGCTAATTACAACGTGAGACTTGGAAATACTACTGCTAATTGGACTTTCCTCGTCCTGCCAGAATTAAAAGAACACGTAATTCTTGGTCTTGATTTTCTACGAAGTTTTAAAACAACAATTATCTGCGCTGGTATCACGGTAACCTGCGAAACAAAACCAACAAGCACCGAAAGATGTTTAAGCGTCAGAGGGGCAGCGAATGAAAAAGAAAAAAACAAAACACAGATAGAAATTCACGATATAACAACAAAAATTAACAATGTCGAAACAAATGTTACCGAAGAGAACATTTCCCCTTTGGAAGAAAATTCCGAAAATGAGAACCATATAAGTAAATACGCGCCCAATGAACAGAAACAAATTAAAGAATTTTTAGAAAGCGAGCTACCAAAATTCCAGAAAATCCACGGATTGTCAACGATTGCTTCCCACAAAATAGTTATGAAAGATGATAGGCCGATTAAACTACGCTATTCCCAGAGAAATCCTGCAATGCAAGCCATTATCGACGCAGAAGTGAATAAACTTATTTCTCGAGGATGTATAGAACCATCCCACAGTCCCTATAGTTTTCCAATCACTCTGGCGAAAAAGAAAAATGGAACCTGGAGAACGTGTATGGATTTCCGTCAGTTAAACTTAAGGTCTGTTCCCGATGCTTATCCTCTGCCCAGAATAGACACAATATTAAATCGACTGCGTAAAGCAAAATATGTAAGCAGCCTGGACCTTAAGGATGGTTATTGGCAAATCCCATTAGAGCCTGACAGCAGAAAATATACAGCCTTTGCTGTAACTGGTCGCGGACTATACCAATGGAGAGTGATGCCTTTTGGTTTACATTCAGCACCTGCCACCTTCCAGAGAGCATTGGATAGTGTAATCGGTCCAGATATGGAGCCACATGCGTTCGCATATTTAGATGATATCATAGTTATTGGAAAGACTCTTGAGGAGCATCTCTTGAATCTTAAAGAAGTATTGCGACGTTTGAGGGCAGCCAATCTTAAGATAAATCCAGAAAAGTGTGAGTTCTTTAAAAGCAAAACGGTGGAGAAGGAAGAAGTGGACGAAGATAGCGAAGAGGAAGAGGAGAGGTTCAATCCACGTCTACAAAACTTGGAATTCCCGGCCATTGCAAGAAGCTTAACAACCCTGGCAGGGTTGGCCGACGTAGTAAAGCCACAACTACCAATTATAAAAAGCCAGGAGCGTAGAGAAATGAAATTTGTTGAAGTACCACTCGAGTTGCAGACCAATATAAAAGATGCCCTGGCCAAACGTAAGCGCAGAGCAAGGGTCCGATTCGCAAAGGATGTTGCAGATATACGCTACCAAGTGACAATTACGCCGGCAGGTGAAATCAAAATCTTTTCGTTGGGCCCCGTAAGGAAGTAATGTGACGCCAAAAGTCGCGGTGGCTCGTTTTTGGCTACATATTAATTATTTTTGTTAATGAATTTTTATATTTTTGCTATTGAATTTGCATTGTAATTTTTATTGTTTTTGTACTTAATAAAATTAAACACATTTGAACTTAACGGATTATTTTATAATAACCCAAGCGGTAGATATAAGAACTAATCACAGGCTACTACTATATAGACAACCATGTAGTTACTACGATATTAAGCAACATAAAAAAGGAGTAAAATGTGTAACATAGCAGCTGATCGCACCATATAAAAGGCGGTGCACTAGCGAACAAAATGGAGTCAGTCTACGGACGTCGTTAAGACAAGATCGACTATGCTTAACTTTGGTGAGTTTTTCCACTAAACGTCCTGAATTTCAGAACCGTTGTTGAGTTTACCATCAACCGTTCTCTCTCTTTGTCGGCGAGATTACCGCTGACCTCTATCTCTGTTTTGTTGGTGAGATTACCGCCAATCAGCTCTCTTTGTTTTGAGAATTTCTGTACCGCCCTCTCCCAAATTTTCAGAACCGTTGTTGAGTTTACCATCAACCGTTCTCTCTCTTTGTTGGTGAGATTACCGCCAACCAGACTCTCTTTTATTTTGAGCATTTCTGTACCGCCCTCTCCCAAATTTTCAGAACCGTTGTTGAGTTTACCATCAACCGTTCTCTCTCTTTGTCGGCGAGATTACCGCTGACCTCTATCTCTGTTTTGTTGGTGAGATTACCGCCAATCAGCTCTCTTTGTTTTGAGCATTTCTCTACCGCCCTCTCCCAAATTTTCAGAACCGTTGTTGAGTTTACCATCAACCGTTCTTTCTCTTTGTTGGTGAGATTACCGCCAACCAGACTCTCTTTGTTTTGAGCATTTCTGTACCGCCCTCTCCCAAATTTTCAGAACCATTGTTGAGTTTACCATCAACCGTTCTCTCTCTTTGTTGGTGAGATTACCGCCAACCAGACTCTCTTTTATTTTGAGCATTCCTGTACCGCCCTCTTCCAAATTTTCAGAACCGTTGTTGAGTTTACCATCAACCGTTCTCTCTCTTTGTTGGTGAGATTACCGCCAACCAGACTCTCTTTTATTCGGAGTATTCATCCCCTACCCTCTCCCATAGTCCCAGAACTGTTTTTGAGTTTACCATCAACCGTTCTCCCTCTCTGTTTACGTGCTTACCGCCGAACGCTCCCTCTCTTTCCTTTGTTGGTGAGCTTTCCGCCAAGCAGTGCTCTGTAGCTATTGTAAGTGTTCCATTGATCGTTCTGCCCCTATTCTCAGAACAAGTTGTTGAGTTTACCATCAACCGATCGCCCTCGTTATTTGTTCTCAAATCGTTCATCCTCTAAATGTCGCTGTGTGCCGTCGATTCGTGTTAATATTTATGCTATTTGTACGACGAGTTATATTGAATTATCATTAGTTTGTTATAAATAAATAACGTCTATGTGGAATAAAGTAATGAGATAATCAAATAAGCGGTAATGAAATGTGTTTTAATTCTCTCTCATCGTTAGAAAAACAAATTACTTTGTAACGAACCCTGGGAGCCGCGAGCTCTACCCCAGCATTAGGTGGAAAACACGTCGTTACAACGTGAGTAAGTGAGATTTCTGAGATTAACCGACTGAAATTCGGTTATTACGAATTTCAGTCGGTTGGCACAACTTAACATTAGTTTTAACAACAAAGTTCGGTTAATTCAACTAAGTTTTAGTTGCAACACTCAAAATGTTTTGAAATCTAATGTAAATACCGTTGTACTAACTGAATTTATAAGTTGTTACCATTAAAATACACTTTTCATACGGTTGGCACTTTATTTCAGTGTGTGTAAAAATGGCCAGTCCCTGACACGCAAAAAATCTCATAATTATTAGTTTTTATGCTTTCACTCTAGTTAACAAATATCACAAATAGTTAATCCTCGAAACACGAAAAATAACAAAAATCAAAGTTTAAAGCAAATACGATGGCAAAAAGCTTTAAATATTTTTAGTTGTATACAATGGATACGCTTTAAAAGGGCGTAACTCAGAAATAATAAGGGCAAATAAACTTTTTTTACAAAATTATTTAGAATTCATTAATCTTTTAAACTGCATCACTAGTACACAAATATACGTAATTGCCGAAATTTATGGTTTATGCACGTAAAAATGAAGTTTAAATGTTGACTTTAAAATTTTGACTCAGAAGCAAAGAAAATTTTGGTTATTGACCGAGTTATAAGTATAATTTAGAAAATGTCCAGAAACTCCGATTTTTTCGGAAAATCGATTTGTACAACCTCTGAATTTCATATTTTCCTCATAAACATTCAAATTTATCTTGAATAACCAACAAACATATTTGTTGTTACACCCTAATGTATACTCAGTGGCAGATCCACCGAGCTTTATTGGAGTTGTTGTGTGAGGGTCAGGGGTTTAATTTTTTTTTGGATATTTGATACTCTTAAAGCGGAATATGAATGCTTATGGCCTAAAAGATTTTTTAAGTTGATTTAATCCAAAAAACTAAATATTTTCACAAAAGCGGTTAAATAACTACTGAAGAGCTTAAGTCTACTCAACGAAGTTATTGGATGTTCAATTTAATGGTCAATTAGATAACCTTAAATGTAAAAATCCAAAAGTTTCCAAATTCACACATATATCTAATATAAAATTTGTTATATATGTCTTTAAAATACCTTTCATTTGATATGATAATTTCTTAGTATACTTGAACTCCTGATAAGTGATTTATCTACCCCTTTTGCAGGTCAATTTAAATTTAGAAATTCCATTTAAAATTCAGAAAACACAATTGAATTTCAGAATTTTTATTTTAAATTTAAAAAACAGCAATTGAAATTTTTGAAATTCAGAAAACATTATTTGAAATTCAGAAAACATCATTTGCAATTCAGAAAATATCAATTGAAGTTTAGAAAATATTATTTGAAATTCAGAAAATTTCATTTGAAATTCAGAAAATGTTAAATTAAATTGATATTAAATGTTTTCTGAATTTCAATTGATATATTCTGAATTTCGAGTGATATTTTGGAAGTTTCAATTGATATTTTCTGAATTTCAATTGATGTTTCATGAATATTCACTTAATATTTTCTGAAATTCAAATTTCATTTTCTACGGATATTCTGACTTTCAATTGATATTTTCTGAATTTCCTGAATTTCAAATGGAAAAGCTGAAATTCAATTGATATTTTCTGAATTACAATTGCAAAAGGTGTAGCTTTGTAAAAGCAAAGCATAGCACAAGAGCAAAAAGTAAAAAAAAATATTATGATTAAAAAAAAATTCGTTTCATCGACCGCATAACATTCTAAAAAATCTTTTGATCATTAGTAGGGAACATTTTTTTTATGGAATAATTCCAGTTTTTCAATTATATTGCTAGAATTAACCATTTTTGCAAATTTGTATACTTATTTAAATGTTTGTAGAAATTAAATTTCGGAAGAATTTGATGCAACTAAAGTTGAAAACTGTTACGTTCGTACCAATTATCGGAACTACGATAACACTTTAGCACTGTAACTGTAAATTCCATCATTACTGTTTTTTTATTAATACATATACCAAAAACTATAAATTCGTCTATGTGCTGACTTTCGAGTCGTTTTCAAAACGCAAAATTTTTTGGAAACGCATCATGTGGAAATCGGTGTTCTTAAAAACAATCGTTTTTGTATATTCTAAGTTTTGTTCCAAAAAAATAAATTAACATGTCAAAAGCTTAAAAACATAATTTTAATCATCTCTTGTATTTTATCAAAAAATATCTTTTTTAAAAATACATGCAATTTGAAGATATATTTTTTATTTTAAAATAAAAAAAGCTATTAAATTATTGCTTTTTGAATTAAAATAAATAAAAAACATTTCAAATTTTTAATTCTCATGTTTTTTTTATTTTTAAACAAACCTTTCTAAAAAAAATACACATTCTATTTACTTTCGACAAGGTACAACTGCTCGATTTACAACCAGCAAAAAAATTGCGATATCGGAATGTGGCGGTTTCGTTTTCTGGCACATACACGATTACCTGTTATTTCATGAAATTTTTGGGACTGGTTTGCCATTTTTGGTTCCAAATTGGCAATTAAAATGTTTGCCAAAATGTATATGGCAACCGAAGAAATTTTAAATGGTATACGCAGTTAATTTAATCATGATTTAAAACTCCAAACCCTGGCATTTTTATGTTATTTTGTGTCGTATTATATTTTTTATTTCTTTCAATCGGTTTGGGGGGGGGGGGTAATATGTCACCCTCATCCATCCCCTGGATCCGCGCCTCTGTATAATTAACATTAAAACTAATGTTTCTACAGCATAACATAAAAAATTTAGAAAATTCGAGTTCACCGGACTATCCTCTGAGTAACTCATATAACTTTAACAAAACTTTTTTACTTGTGATTGTTTAATTGGGTCCTGTTGCTACTTGGTATTTGATAAAAAAAAAAAACTGTTAGTTTTGCAAGACTTTTGCTTTCTTTTGCTGGGATATTTTTTTATTGTGCATCCTTCTTAAACCAGCTTTTTCCTGTTTGTCAATCTTCTAACTAGGGCAAGAAATTACATGTAAATTCATGTTTTTTTCTCAATAATATATTATTGACCCTGATGAGTGGTCAAAATTATTTGACAACATTTTAAAAATTTAAAAAAAAAAAAACGAAAAAAAAAATAAATAAAATTAGAAAATTATTCACAGAATTTTTTTGTTAAAAAGTTGTAATTCTTCCATTTTAAAATTTTTTAGCTCGGCTTTAAGTTGTGCAAAATAATTAATAGTGAAAGACTTGCAACTCTAAGCCGGGTTTAAAAATAAAACATTCTAGTTTTGTAGGGTTTCTGATGACCACAGAGGATAAAAAAAAAAAAAAAAATCCTTTACGTTTATGGCAAAAAATATTAGAAAAAAGTCAACATATAGCAAAACTGCACAAAAGGTGAACAATGAGCAAAAGTAAAAAAATGAGAAAAAACCATTAAAGCAAAGAAAATATGAAAAGGTCAATTTTAAAGATCAAAAATCTTAAGAAAAAGCTCTTTTAAGCCCAAAGATGAAAAATAAAAAAATGTCAAAATAAGCAAATATGTTCGTGTATTACCCAAATTTTAGGGACCCCCCAATATAATTTTATGGTTACGGCCCTGTACTGAATTATCAAATTTGGAAAAAAATGACTTTGATTTGTGTTTACATATTTTTTAAAAAAAAGTGCATATTTTGACTTTTTATGTATATTTGCCATTTTATTGCATATTTGCTAATATTTTCATTGGTAATTAAAAAAAAAATGAAAATTTGAACACATTTTTATATTTTGATTTTAGCAAAACCGTTTTTGCATTATAAAATTTTACTGAAACAATGCCCAAGATTCTGTTCCTATTGGAGAAAATAGATGCCAAATTAGATTTGTTTCTATATTTTTTTAAATTTTGCAGAAAGTATGCCTTTTAGTGCCCTTTTTTCCACATCTTTAGAAAAAATTTTAAATTTTTACCTTTTTTTAGTTTCATGAAATTCCTTGCCCTACTTATAACATATTTATATCTTTCAATATAGGCGAAAATATACATCTCAATACACGAACATTTCTCTTGCCATCAGAATTGGAAGATGTTTTGGATTTAAGTGCAGCTCGTTTAAGTGTTGTTCGTGATAATTTGGAACTGGCTTTGCGGTAAGTTACCCACAAACGTCTGCAATAGACTTTTTTGTTTGCCATAATTAAAAGCTGGTTATTTAATTTATGTCTTTATTTTAATGTTCTAGTGAAAAACGCATTAAATTCGAACAATTAATTTTATATGAAAAGCGTCGTATGGATGGTTTTCGTGTTAAAGAAACACGTGATGTTCTGACTTTAGACGAGCTTAAAGAACGTGTCGAAACTGTTGATGAACTATTTGATATTATTGAGGTATGGTTGGATTTTACTTTACAGATAGATGGATTCATACATATTTATGTTCAAAGGAGGTTGCCTTTATTTGGTTGCTATTGTCACTGAAATTAGTTTTTCTTTATTGTTTGTTTATTGTATTTTATGTTTTGTTTCCATAAAATGTGTTTCTATAGAATTTAAGTCGCGAAGCCAAAGCAATTAATGTTGAAGAACAATTGTTACAAATTGATGTTTCACCATTTGCAACATTGGCGGAAATTGTTGAAAAAATGGAACCCATTGAGAAATTATGGAAAACAGCATACGAATTCGAAAAGGATCATTCAATATGGTAAGTTACAAAAATATTTCAATTTATTTAATTTTATTTTAAAGTTAACTAGAAATCTAATAATCCGCAAACCATAAACGAGACATTAACCTTTTATTACCACTTCCTATAAACTATAATAAGCATCATGAAATAAAGCTGCATTTAAGATGCATTCATTCATTTCTTAGAATTATTAAAAGATGAAAACTCAACAATCGTAAATGAAATGTTGTCTCGTTGATGGTTTAACTTTGCTCTTAAGTTTCAAGTTATTAAGAATTTCATATTGAGATGCCATCTAGATTTTATCATTATTGTCAACTTCTTAGGAAAATGAAAAGCCAAAGCATAAAGAAGGGCTAAACAAGATTCACATAATGTGATAAAACACTCTTTAGTACATGTAAAATTGTTAGTTAAAGCCGTTATCATAGTCATGGCACAACACAATTGACCTGTTTAATACTGAGAAAATGAAATGCAAAACATGATATTGGGCTAGCGGCAAATTTAAGCATGATTTACAACATTTTTCTCATTTCAGTTTTGTAATAAATTTTAAAGCATTTCTGGATTTATTAACCCTAGAAAGTGAAAATCTTTATTGTGTCTTCACAAATATTTATTACAAATTAAATAAACTCTATATAGCAACCTAAAAATTAGTTCAAAATGACGTTGAAGGAAAAATGTATAAAATAAGCAGTTTTTTTGCTAAATGTTAAGTAGTACACAGAGAAAGCTTTTTTGGGAGGAGTTTTAATGAAATTTCTATTTTTAAAGAGAAGAAAAACTCTGGAAATTCTTGCTGAAAGATGAAATGTTTCAAACATAGCAACACTGTAATTGCGCGAAATGATAAGTCTTAGAACAGTTGTTGCTCGCCACCTGATAGAGAGTTTGCGAACTTATTGAAGCTTTTTAATTCTTAGCCTTGATTTATTATTTTACTTCTGTGGGGTTAAGTGATATGGGAACACCGAAGACGGGCGCTGATGTTGTCGTCATCGGGATTCGTACCCGGGACCATCTATGTAACAGCACAACGAGCTAAACACTACACCACAACGCCCCACAATGAAATTGTTCCACATACAATTTTTTATAAAATTTTATCAACAACTGGATTGAAGTTCAGGAAATTCTTGCTATTTATTAATTTATTGCCTTCTTTCGAAATGGGATAGTGGAAAGCTGAAAGGTGGGGAAATATGAAGGCTTCAAATATAGCAACAATGTACTTGCGCAAAATGATAAGTCTTAGAACAGTTGTTGCTCACCACCTGATGTAAAGTTGGCGAAATTATGAAAGCTTTTTGATATTTAGCCTTGATTCATGATTATACTTCGGTGGGGTTATATGGGAACACCCAAAGTAGGCACTGCGATACATATGAGGGATAGAAAACTCCTATATATTATTTTTCTAAATTGATGTTGTCTTCACCGGGTAACGAACCCATGACCATCTGTATAACAACGTGCTAACCATTACACCACAAGGCCCCACAATGAAATTTTTCAACATGAAATTTTCCATAAAATTTTACCAACATCTGAATTGTGTTAAGAAAATGTTTCAATCAACGAATTTTAGTGACATTTCATAGATCTAATGCAAAAATTCATTAATGTTATGTATATAATTTCCTTAGAGTACACTTAGAATACTATGTAGGTAAAGACCACTGCAAATGTAGTTAAAAATAAATGAAATTTCACTTAAAGAAATGACGACTTACATTTTAGTATATTCAACTAACATTGTCATTTGTTTTTTAATGTTCAAAAAATCAACCACAATTGTAGTAAAAATTAAGCACATATTTAAGTAAAAAATAAACAAACATCTATTTTGTTATTTTTTGAAATACTGTAAAAAATGAATGTGAAATCAAAAGACATTCATTTGGTAGGGTTTGTGTTTTTTAATGAACTACAAGGTTAGCAAAAAATTTTATTTTTTCTTTCAATGACTGACATTTACATTAAAAATAAAGAAGCTATTTTACAACCCAAACAACTACATATATTTTAAGCAGAAGTTCCCCGAGTGTATGAACATCAACACTAAATCTGTTAAATTAACAAAATTTAAGTTATACTTGCACACAATTTTAGTTATTATTAATTATTAATCTGTTTTTTTTTTTTTAATTTTAACCAATACTCAGGGGAAGCCCCCTACTCATGCAGTGCATTGTATTGATCAGGAAAATAGGGTATGGGAGGGAGGAAAGAGGGAGTAGTGTTTGTGGATATTTGATTTAAATTTTTCTAAATTGTAAGTAACAGGGAAGACTTCTGCGGGAAGTTTGTTCCACACGCGAATCGTTCGACTAAAAAACGAATTTTCTCTGTAATGCATTGTGCGAAACACAGGACAATCAACTACAAACGGATGTGCTCTACTAGATAAGCGAGTATTGCGAATAAAAACTCGGGCTCTATGAATAAGTTCACTTATCTCAAATGAGCACCTCCCATGGTAATATCGATGGAAAAGTATCACACAACCCACATTCCGACGATGCTCCAATGGATCAATAGAGTTGGATACACTACTATCATTGATAAGCATCTGCTAAAATTGGCCAATATTTTGCTAAATATTAGTGGAAAGAAAAATTTTTTTTTTTATTTTTCTTTTTTTATTTGAATTAAAAGCTACACTTTTAAATTCAGCAATTTACAAGTTTTTAGCAAATATTTATGTTGATGTAGCATGATATAATGTAGCATTAAAAAAAAAGGTTAGTAGAAAAGTTAGTAAAACGTCTTGTAAATCAGGTATTTTATTTGTTAGCAAATTTTTTGCTAAAATTCTGTTTTAAGCTAAAATTTTTGTTATACTTATTCAGCACTTAACTGTTTTGAACTAATGTTACACTAATATACTAATGTTTTTACTAGTTTATTTTGCTAAAAAAAAATTGTGCTGATAAGCACATTAATAGTGTGGACGACAACCACATTGAAAGATATGCGCAGAATGAAGCAGATGTCGCGGCATGTCAAGATGAAGTAGAGAAGACAAAAATGATACTAAAAAGTACAACTCTTATAAGACATATAAAAAAATCAACCATGGAAGATTTTTGTATCTGTTTTTCATACATAAAACAAAATTGAGGATTAAAACAACTTTAATTTTGCGTTGTCACCGGCTTGTGAAAATAATTGTCTATTAATTAAATAAAAGACAAAATAAAAGATTTAAATTTAATATGTATTTCTAAACTAAATGTTTATAGATTAATTATTTAGTGTGGTCAAATTGCAAACAAACATATACAGACATGTAGACAGAGTAAAGCGAAAGACAAAGACACACATCTTAGGTAGATTTTTATGGTTCCTTTTCCTTATTCCAAAAAAAGGGTTGTTTTTTTCGTTTCGTTTCGTTTCTATAATTATCTTCGGCAGTTGCGTCCTTTAAAAGATAGCATCATTTAGACAACCATTGATGTAAGTAGTTGAAAGAAAATTTTTGTTATGTTATTTCTATTTCTATATATTTTCAGATATTAAATTAATTCATGTCGTCAATGTGGAAAAAAGAAAATTTTTATATTTCGTAATTATTATAAATTATTTTAAAAGAATCACAAAAATATGTTTTGTGATTTTCAGCAAATAAATTAACTGAATTACAATTTTTGTACAAATTTTTTGGATTTTTTTCAGTCTACTAAAATTCGGCAAAAAATTTATTAATTTTAAGCAAGGCATTTTTACTAGAAATTAGTAAATTCAGCAAAAAAAATACTAATTTCTAGTAAAAATGCCTTGCTAAAAATTAATAAATTTTTTGCTGAATTTAAGTAGACTGAAAAAAACCCAAAAAATTTGTAGAAAAATTGTAATTTAGTTAATTTATTTGCTGAAGATCATAAAACATATTTTTGTGATTCTTTAAAAATAATTTACAATAATTACGAAATATAAAAATTTCATTTTCCCACATTGACGACATGAATTAATTTAATATCTAAAAATATATAGAAATATATATATATATATAACATAACAAAAATTTTCTTTCAACTACTTACATCAATGGTTGTCTAAATGATGCTTTCTTTAAAAGGACGCAACTGCCGAAGATAATTATAGAAACGAAACGAAAAATTAAACAAGAACAAACGAAACGAAAAAAACAACCCCTTTTTTTGCAATAAGAAAAAGGAACCATAAAAATCTACCTAAGATGTGTGTCTTTGTCTTTCGCTTTACTCTGTCTACATGTCTGTATATGTTTGTTTGCAATTTGAACACACTAGAAAATTAATCTATAAACATTTAGTTTAGAAATACATATTAAATTTAAATATTTTCTTTTGTCTTTTATTTTATTAATATACAATTATTTTCACAAGCCTGTGACAATGCAAAATTTAAGTTGTTTAATCCTCAATTTTGTTTTATGTATGAAAAAGAGATACAAAAGACTTCCATGGTTAATTTTTTTATATGTCTTATTAGAGTTGTACTTTTTAATATCATTTTCCTCTTCTCTACTACATCTTGACATGCCGCGACATCTGCTTCATTCTGCGTATATCTTTCAATCTGGTTGTCGTCCACACTATTAATGTGCTTATCAGCACAATTTTTTTTAGCAAAATTAATTAGTAAAACATTAGTATATTAGTAAAGCATTAGTATATAAAAGTTAAATGCTGAATAAGTATAACAAAAATTTTAGCTGAAAACACGATTTTAGCAAAAAAATTTGCTAAAAAATAGTATACCTGATTTACAAGACGTTTTCTAACTTTTGTACTAACTTATTTTTTTGAGTGTAAATATAACATAATCTTTATAAATATAACAGTTTTTGTTTTCTGTTTTTCGTCAGCAAATATTCACCCAGTAAAAAATTTTCGTGTTTTTGTATAAAACTAGTGCGCTGATGTAAGTGCTTACTATTACATAACATTGAGAAGCAGCAAAAGAAACAAATAATTTTCTTATAAAAATAAACAAACACAAATTTTGAGCTTACTGTTTGCCCTAACAACGATGCAGGTTGTAAGCAGCTTACCCTAATCCCTTATAGGGATGCAGGTTATAATGCAGAAAGTTTTATGTCGTGGATTATAAACGATCTGTTCCCGAGTGATTTCCGATTGTGTTTGGTGTTTTCGAGTACGAAATAAAAAATAATTAGTCAGTTAACTGTTTCTGAAGAGCTAGCACGTGGAGCGTTAAAAAAAAAAAATAATTATATAATAATATAATATGTCAAAAATTTTAACAACAAAAAACTAATATCTGTAGAATTTTATGTAAAATAAATTATGTATGTTCATTCATACTTTTAATCGTAATACTTTATACATGAAATATGATTTTACTGAAACCCATGAAATCACTGCTTTTTATAAGCGCTGAAATCCGCGCTTATTTTGTCCAAAAGTAATGCTTCCAAGTGGGAATTCGCCATATAAAAATCATAGCATATTTAAGCAGGCTTGTAAGGGATTCTTTTCGGCTTACTCACTTACAAACCTGCTTGCATGTAAGCAGCGTTTTTTACTGGGTCAGTAATATATTTTGCAATTTTTCCAGATTCAATTTTTATAAGTGAGTGTTCCCTAATTTGGCCATGCAACTGGTATTTGCGCAATGTAGTGGTATATTTAAAATCCAAAAACATCAGCTTACAGGCCAACTCCTTGAAAATTTTCGGGCTGTAAATAATTTTCTTGTAGCGACTAATTTTAACAAGTTATATAAAAATTTTCAAAACCTCCACACTAGGAGTGGATCTTAATGAAAGAATTTCCTTAAAGAATACCAAATTGTTAGAAAACAAAGTTAAATCGAGAAAAATTTGTATTTAAATGAAAATTTATTTTAATTCTGTTTGTTAAATCGTTTTATGTATCCTTTAATGTTTAAAAAAATGCTTAGAAAAAAGTTTACACAATTTAATGATTTTTTAGAAAGGTTGAGGTTAAGAAGAAGAATAAACATTATATACACTATTAATTTTCAATTCTGACTTTTTTTGCATAGTCGTCATCAGTAATTTTCCATTTAAGTTGTATTATTATTTGTGCCTCATAATTGTCAGATTGTCTCTATATGATAAATGTTTCAACAACCTTGCCGGTAAGAATCAAACCTGCGCTTCTTTTTACATTACAAATATAACAATACCGACGTCATGACAGTTTAGCGAACTCACCCAAGTATGGCCTCGAATGTAACGCAGCTAAATGGCAGTTTATTATACTCAGAAGTGACCAACACTAACAAACACAAATATTCTATTTTTTATTGATTATTTGTTAATATATTTCATTTTTTATTGAGTATTTATTTTTGATTGATTAAAAAGTTGTCGAAATTCGTATTGGTTTTAAAATTTTTAAACTAAACTCTCTACCAAATTTTTAGCACAAAAATACTAAAGTTTAGCACGAATGTCTTGCAAAACATTCGAAAAACATTTGTTTATACGGCAACAAATTTGATTTTGCTCTAATAATATTGAATCTTGAAAATTATAATAATATCGATAAAATTAAAGTATTCCATGAAAATAATAAAAACATTTTTAAGTGTATTAGTCTGTTTTTTTTTTTTGACATTTTAAGTAAAAAAAATCGTCAAAACAGGCATCACAGCACTCAAGAGAATATTTTTCAAAACATTCATGCTTCCCTTTAAAAACAGTATAATTTTGAGAGGTTTGCGATGACAAAAATAATAGAACGTTAAAAAAGTTCGGATGAGATATTTAGCTACATCGAAATACTTAATAGTATCAACCTAGCTAATATGTTTGATTTGATTTATTTTTGTAAATATACGGAGGTTGAAAGCTCGTTAAAAATTAAAAATAACATAAAAATAATCTCGATGTATAAAAAAACAAAAAAAAACTAATAAAACTATAAAAAAATATTACTTGAGCCAGAGAAAAAACTATTTTGTTTTTGTATAAATAAACTAAACCTCAAAGTTTAGTAACTGACGTCATGATGCTTGTTAGGAAAAATCCCTAGCCACGTGTTTGATTACTTAGAAGACAATAATTGAACAAAAGTGATGATTAATAGGTTTTTTGTTTAAGTTCTGCCTATTCTGGAGGCTCAAGCTTTTCTAAAATTTCGGGTTCTAATGAGATCTTTAGCCAGATCGAAATAGTAGTATCAACCTAGCTAACATGTTTGGTTTGTTTTATTTTTGTAAATATAGGAAGGTTGAAAGCTCGTTGTAAACTAAAAAAAAAAAAAAAAAACATAAACATAAACAGTCTCGATATTTGGGCATTTCCTCCGAATGGTCAACCAGGATAGAAAAATAAAATGTTGCTAATCATCGTGTTTTATTGCTTATAATTAAAAAAAAAAAGTCTATGTTTTTATAATAGAATGGTTTCATAGCATATCTCAGCTGTTTTACTTGAGGAAATTGGGCTGGAAACTGGAAAATTTTTTATTTTCTTTTTAAGCTACTTCTACAGACATTTTTATATTTAATTATTTTACATGCAAAATGTATGTTATGTTTGCACTCCTGCTTCAAAATCTCTATATTACAATCAATTAAGAAGAGAAAAGTGTAAGGAGAACAAAAAAGTTTGATTAACGGTTAATTTTTACTTTGTTTCTTATCTATGTTTGAATCGTACGTTCGCGACCGAAAACAACATTTTATTGCAATTGCTTTGCATTAAACGTCAACAGGTGAAAGACATAACACATTTTAATTAAGTTCGGTGTCACTAATTTGTAAATAAAAAAAAAAACTTCTAGGTTACAATTAAATAAACTTTTTTTATTTGCAAAATTTCGTACGTTCGCGACCGTAAGTAAATTTTTCTCATAAACAATGCATTTATTTTCTTCACACGCAAATATACTTTCGAAGATGGGTAAAACATGTGATAAATAACAAAATGAAAAACAAAAGCGTTATATTAACAAAATTAAAAGCGATTCACAAAAACTAAAAATGTTACATCAAAAAGCTGCTGAGAGGATGCGAAAACGACTCTTAACATTAAAAAAAAAAAACAAAAAGGTTTTAAAACGAATGCAAGAAAAAGAACGCGCAAGGTTGAAAGAATACCGACAAAAGAAGTGAAATGAAGCTCAACAAGAAGAAGAACATGAAGCGTATTCCTGTAAACAAACTCTAGGAAAAGCAATGAAAAAGACTGAAAGGGCATTAAAAAGTGATTTGAAAAAAAAAAAAATTAAGTTATTAAAGGACTATTTAGAAGTATGCCAAACCGGAAAATGACCAAAATAAAACATCTGCTATAAATTAAGCGCAGCTCTAACGGCCTATTCAATAAAAACAAAAATATCAAAAATATTGTTAAAATTTCATTATTTCATATTAAATAAAATAGTTTATTTCTTGTTATAAGTGTTACACACTATAAATTGAGTTTTAAGTTTTTTGTTAAGGAAATTTGATGGGAAAATGCATGGTGATAATAATAAAAAAAACATATGGAAAAATCGTACGTTTTCGACCCGTACGTTCGCGACCGGTACTTAAGCCAATTAAACAAAAACCAATTGAGATATTTTATTGTGTAAATACTGGATTGATACCTACAATAATACACTTTTATAATAAATTAATCGCTTTTGAATATTCTGTTCCATTTCGCAGAGTATTACATTTCACTACGGTCAGCTAAAGTTGACTTCTATTTGGCGTACGTTCGTGGCCACATGTTTATAACTATCATTATGAAAACTTAAACTCGATGAAATCTATCTTTTGCACTACACATAGAGCTACCAAAATGCTATCGAATCGCAAAAAAAATGCTAGGAAAAGTTTTGTTCTTTCGTTCGTGACCGCAGGAAATGCCCATATACAAAAACAAAAAAACTAATAAAACTATTAAAAATTTTCATCTGAATCTTTAGAAACCTCTTAAGTGTCCTTCTTGCAGGACAAAGAATATTTTAAGCCATTAAGAGATTTTTTATAGAAAAATAGAGAACTTTTTTTATAAATAAATTTATTTTTGAAACATTTAACATTTAAAAGCATTTATTTTTGTCAGAAAAAATACTTAATTCTAAATTTTTCTGCTTAAGTAATAGAAATTAGTAAACACTTTTCAAATTGACGTTATTAAATATATGTAAGGTATGAAAAGCAAAAAAGAATTTTTGAATCTACATATATGTAGTTATATTTGAGCTAAATTATAGATAATTGAAACTAAAAAATAGGTCTGGTAAAATCAGCAAAAAAATATGCTAAATACTAGTAGATATAACAAATCACAAAAAATTTAAAATTTTTGTAAGAATTCTTTTATGAGAATTAACATCTGGTGTTCTGAAATCGTAAGATTTCAGTTTATTAGCAACAATTTCTATTGATTTTACTTAATCTTTATGTCATTTAAATTCAACTAAATTTATGGTTGATACAGCAAAAGTTTTATTGATATTGATTACACAAGGCAACAATTTTGAAAAAATTTTAGGGGCTTTGAAAACCACTATACAATTTTGATGTATTGTGGTCCCAGTAGTACAAATATGGTTCAATTTTGAAATTCTATGGAGAGGTTTTTTTTTAAAAAATTTTCAATTAAAATTATAAATTTTTTTAGACGTGTCTCCACATAATTAATGATAACTAAAAAAAAATTAGTCCGATATTATTCAAATTAATTTAGAAAAACTGAAATTTACATAGCCTTTAATCCGTTAATATATTGCGTTTCAATCGGCTCAGTAGTTTTGGAGTTATAATAAAAAATTGAGGGAAAAAATATTTTTTTTACGTGAAAATAGCAAATTTTTTTGGTTAAAAAAAATCATAAAAAATCGAAAACGGCAAAAATCGTTCAGATTTATTGCTTTATCGCAAAGCCACATGTAATAGGAACAAAATGAGATATCGATCATAAAAATCGATTGATTTTTTTCGAATTTATTCACAATTAAGTGAATTCGCTCATTTTCACCAAATTTTAGTTTTTTGTCTGATATACATAAAATTGAGTAGTTAATGTTCTTCTTTCGATTGATTGAATTTTGAAAACATTTTCCCCATGCTATGTACAAATTTTCACATCAAAAATGCATTACATAGTAACATTCGTGTATTTTTTGGCAAAACCCTACCTAGAATATACTGATTCTATTCTTCGGAAAGACATTTGTGTTGGATGAGCTTAAATGTAAATAAATAAATAAATTAAATAGTAGAAAAATTGCAAAGTACGGCAAAAACTGATCTATGGTCCTAATTCTATAGTCAGAAACTGTTATTGTTTATTACTAAACACTAACAACACTGTGTACTATGGCTAGAGATTCTAGCCTTTACACAAACAACGATATTTGTTAGTTAAAGAAAAAAAAAAAAGGTTTTAATTTTTGAATTAGTTGGATGCTTCCGTGCTTTGTTTTTTAAACTTCTCATGAAGTTTAAAAAACACTACGGGTAAAGTGTTCATCTTTTGTCATCAGAAAATTATAGCTTTGGGTAAATCTTCTACCCCGTCCACATTGGTTCTCTGATGATTGTAGGTGACGCTACATGAAACATGTAAGGACCTGTCAGTGGATTAAAATCTGCATTAAGTTGCGGATGAAGAAAATTTTTTGATTAATAAATATCGTTGCACGGTTTTTTGTTTAACAAAAAACAAATGATCTTGAACTTGAATAATCTTGCTCACATCATAATTTATGATAGAAGATCGAAAAATAAACTTTTGGTTTTAATTTATTAAAACTTGAAAGTAGAATATTTGTAAATTGCAAAGTACGGCAAAAACTGATCTATGGTCCTAATTCTATAGTCAGAAACTGTTATTGTTTATTACTAAACACTAACAACACTGTGTACTATGGCTAGAGATTCTAGCCTTTACACAAACAACGATATTTGTTAGTTAAAGAAAAAAAAAAGGTTTTAATTTTTTGAATTAGTTGGATGCTTCCGTGCTTTGTTTTTTAAACTTCTCATGAAGTTTAAAAAACACTACGGGTAAAGTGTTCATCTTTTGTCATCAGAAAATTATAGCTTTGGGTAATCTTCTACCCCGTCCACATTGGTTCTCTGATGATTGTAGGTGACGCTACATGAAACATGTAAGGACCTGTCAGTGGATTAAAATCTGCATTAAGTTGCGGATGAAGAAAATTTTTTGATTAATAAATATCGTTGCACGGTTTTTTGTTTAACAAAAAACAAATGATCTTGAACTTGAATAATCTTGCTCACATCATAATTTATGATAGAAGATCGAAAAATAAACTTTGGTTTTAATTTATTAAAACTTGAAAGTAGAATATTAGAAAAATTTATATTTTATTATTCACATTTATTATAATAAATAAAACAAGAAAATAAATAAATAAATATGTATTATAAACTACAAACTCTGAAATTTTCTTTTAGTCGATTTTCTACTATTGTTGAATAACGAAGTGTTACTCTGAATACTCCAGCAAAAATCAGCCATCATGTGTGCATCCCAGCGACCCTGGTATCGTTCCTCCATTGTCCGGATATCTTGGTGGAATCGTTCGCCCTGTTCTTCACTCAAGTCTCCTAGATTTTCAGGAAAACGATCTAAGTGACTGTGCAGGTAGTGTAATTTGATGCTCATGTTGCATCCAAGATTCTGGAAGTGAGTTAACATCTCTTCAACGTGCGCAACGTAATCATCACCCTTGTTATTTCCTAAGAAATTTTGAATAACCCATACAAACGAATCCCATGCATTCTTCTCAATTTCTGACATTGAACTGCCAAATTCAGTATCGTTCACCAATTTGCGAATTTGTGGGCCATCAAATATGCTTTTTGTACTTAAACAAAAATAACACTCGGATGCGTGGTTCGCTGTTTCTCTCCATAGCATAGGCTTCAAAATTTCCAAGTGTCGTCTGTAAAATGAAAAAAAAAATTGAAATCAGGAATATGAAGAATTCAAATTTTAATTAAGAAATATTGTAATTATAAAATATTCCAAATCTATGAATTTATACTTACTTTACGTTAGAAGACTTCATAGATAAATTCAATCGACATGGAATGCATATAGTACTCAGTGTCCAATGCTGGTTCAAATTGTGCGGATAGATATTATAGCAATCTTGATATGACTTTTGCAATGAAGTTAAGAACCACTTCCGTTTTTTCCCGGTGATATATTGGCCGCACACATAACAAAATAAATCTGGATCGTTTTTACATGAAAATGTTCTGGCTTTCTGGCTCATTTTTATTAATATTTGAAAATTGTTTTTAACTTCTAAGCTGTATGACTCTAATTTTTGTGTAGGTATTAATGATGTTTGCGTTATCGCAAACACTTCTTGAATGAAATAAAAAGGGTCAAGGAGATCTTATAAATACTGATACTATAATTTGGGATAACCCTTTGTGTGGACACAGTTTGTGTGTGCTGCAAATTTTTTATTATTCCCAAGAATCCTAAAAAACATTAAGGACTTTTATGAAAAAAAAAAAATTATCCGTTACAGGTAGCTAACGGAAAATAAGAGCACTTCAGCGTACACGCACATTTATGAGCGTTTTATTACTATCCTACCGCAATCGTAAAAATTAAACAATCTTTTGTTTATTACTTATTTTTTTTTAATTATTAGAATCATAAAAATGTCATAGAGGTTTTTCCCAAAGGGGTTTTGCCAAAATGCGTATCGTAAAATGCACCTGAGTTTTTATGTTCTGCATTTTCATTATGTAGGTACAATTTTCTACAGTGCTTGTAAATATGCGATACCTTCAATTAATTGTAAATACAAATGTAAAGCATGCATCGATTGTTATGATCCATATCTAGTTTAATTCGCATGATATGTAGCTTTACTACAAAAAAATAAAAAGTAATATTTTTTGCAGTTTTCGATTTTTTCCAGATTTTTGTTTTTCAAATTTTTTTTTTTTTTAGCATTTTTTTTTTTTTTTTTTGCTAACAATTTGTTTCATAACTTTGAAACTATTGATCGCATTAAAAAAATTTGTACAGTTCTTTAAAGATATTGTAAACCTTAATTTTTGTAAATTTAATTTGACAAAATCGGACTAGTTGTTTTTGAGTTATGACAACATAAGTGGAGAAATGGCGCAAAATATTGTCAATTTTAAAAAAAAATTTTTTTAAAAAAAAAATTATCCATAGAATTGAAAAATTTTACCATTTTTGTACTTAGGCAGCCATGATGCATCAAATCTATATAGTGGTTAGTCAAGCCTTTTTTGCTGTTGACCTGTGTTATTGAAGTTTTTTTGCTGTTTTTTTTTTTTTGTTTACAAATATGAAGAAAAAGTTTAGTTTAGCAGAGTAAATTGTTCTTTTAACCAAAATTTAACTACTTAACGGATTTATTTTTTCTGTTCTTGTTTTACCATTATTTAGCAAAAAAAAAAATAAAAATCTGATAATTTAAGCAAAAATTACTGCATTACCATTTTTAACTAATTTTTAGTAGCTTTTTCACTGTTTTCACAGGTTTATTTCTACGAGTGTATCAAACTAACAGAAAAGAAATATAAAAATTATTTCATTCTCACGATTTTTTTACACCAAAGTCTTAATGTTTCGAATACTTTTATCTATAAAAAATACTTTTAGTTCTAAATATATTTTTTTTATCTTATTTCCTTCAAGAATATTCGTTTTTATAATTTTTTTCACAGAAATTCATTAAAATTTTAAAGAATTTTTCGAAATAAAAACGAAAAATAACGGCTTGTTTTTACAATACGTGTATAATTTCAGACGAACGTGTGGCACCCGAACGAATACGTAAGGAAATGAGTTTTTATAATTCGTTCGTGTGACTTACGTTTGAGTACATTAAGCTTTATGTTATGTCAAACAGTAGAGATTGCCATGACATTGCTTTTCGGTTTTTGTTAGTTTATTTCATATACAAATAGCTCATTTTTCGTTGGTAGATGGCAACTCAACACTATAAATGAAATATAAACAAAAACAGCTGATTTTTGCTTGAAAAAAAAATTAATTTATTTTGTTTAGAAATTAACTTATTTTGTTTTAAAAGTGGATATAAAAATATAATTTGTATAAAAAAAAACAAAAACATTTACAACTAAAAATGTAAATAAATATAAATGAAAATAAAAATAAAAATCATTATTCTTTTTTTATTACATTTTTTTCGTTAAAAAGTATTACAGTAAAACCCGGTTAAGATGAACTCCGAGGGACCAAAAAATTAGTTCGTCTTAAGAGAGGTTCGTATTAAGCGGGTATTTTGAACGATTAAAAATATGTATTTATTAAAACAAAAACAAGATTTTTAAATAAATAAAAATGCATTCACAATTAAAAATTCAATTAGAATTCTTCATTAAAAAAAAAAAAAAAATGTGTTCTTTTTTTCTGAATGACTGAATTACCGATTTCATTCGTTTTAAGTTTTTCTTTTACCAAAATATGATTGTCACCTTCTTCGGCACACGATTTTGTTCGAATATATCACTTGACAAATTTTCAACATCGGCAGGATTAACCTGATAAAGTATGTGACGTCAAAACATTAGCATCTATATCTAGAAAGTCATCCACGGATATGAAATTAGGTGATATTAGGTCTTTCCCATTAAACGGATAAAGAGTGTACTAAACATGGTAATTTGTATGAAAACGAGTTTTTTGGGACTGCTTAAAACAGTTCGTAATAAACTAGGGCTCGTATTAACCGAGTTCGTATTAAAAGATGTATTTTATATGAAAATTGTTGCCAAAACGTCGGGACTTTTAAATTAGTTCGCATTAACCGAGGGTTCGTCTTAACCGAGTTTTACTGTATTTTTTTTTAATATTAAATTCTGTTGCCTTTTTTCTTTGACGAATACTTTTTTGTGAACGTCTGTTTTTGACGTTTGTGACGTTTCAAATCGCATTGTGGAAACCAAAAAAAGAGACGAAAACGACAACTCTTACGTTTTCACTCAATTCAAAGTGACACTTGCGATACAAAACCCCAAAATGAATTTCTTCACTCATTTACACGAATTTTTTGAGTGACACGTCTTACAAAAACAGGCCGTAATTCTACCATTTTTTATTTAAATATTCCTACGCCTCCCCATGCCTCTTGGTGAAAAACTACTCAGATTTTGAGTGTTTTTTTATGTACACAGAGAGAATTTAATAAAAATTGTCAGTAAGCTAATGAAACTTTTCTTCTTAAAGCTTAACAACATTTAAACGGGTCGTTATAACGGTTTTTCGTTTCCCGTACATTCTCGTTTCCCTGAAAGCGGGACTCTTTTTTTTTTAATTCCAGAGTCCCGGTAATTCCCGCTTAAGTAACAGAGTTTCCTTTAAAAATACACATTCATATGATTAAGCATTTAAAATTATAATATTGCATTCAAAATCGCAAAAAAAATTACATAAAAATCTTATTATCTCCGTTTTTTACAGATTAAATTGGAAATTGAGCATATATTGCCATATATGGCTCATAACATATGGACCATATACTTTAGTTCATTTATTTATTTTTTAATATTTTATTTTATATAAAAATAAACAATAAAATTCTTATTAAAATAGAAAATTCTTCTATTTTCTTATTTTTGTTTGACTTAAATTTCAGAAAATTTTATTTTGTTTAAAAAAAAAAACTGCAAACAAAAAATATGGAAGAAAATTTTAAAATTCAAAATTAATGATTTTTTTATTGAGATTTTTTAAAATAAGTTTTTTTTACTGAGATTTTCAAATACACCACAAAAATTTAGTGGTGAAGAAAACCGCGTAACCGTGTATATCACAGATCATAAAACAAATTTGCAACAAATTTTTGCAAAAAACCAACTGAATATTTTATTATCTCTATTTTGAATATAAAGAAAACATAACTTGAAACAAAACTTCAAAGACTTTTTAAAAATAAAATCAGTTTCAGATTATCCGACTTAGAAATGTAGCTTTTAACAACTTTAAGAAACAATAATTGTTCATTACATGAACATAAATTTCATCAACGATATATAAATAAATATATAATCACATAAATATGAAGTCATATAATGATATTAATATCATATATGGAACCATATTTAGCATATATTTCAATATATGAAATCATACATTACCATATATGAATTTTTTGTTTGCATGTATGAACCCATATATGCTTCCATACATGACTTATCATCATACATGCTGATTTATGAAACAATATATATGCTCGTACATGGAATCATTCATGTTCATATATTATAATATATTATAATTTTCACCTGGAATATTTTAGTAACATAATCGACATCAAATGAAAACGGTAGCAAATAAGAATATATATGATTGTTTATGAGCATAAGGAGTGAGATCGAATAAATCCTAACACAGATTATCACTTATAACTTTTTTTATGTTTAAAAGTGAACTTTTTTTTGAATCAAGTTATCTTTTAAAAAGTCGCCAGATGATGTGTATAAATTATTAGCGACAGCGGATCATTACTTTGTTTACAAATGGAAGCTGAGAAAAAAGTGAGTAAAGGAGCAGTTTGCCATCTTTAGTGCCATAATTCATAGGAGCACACCATTTCCAAAAAAGTGACAGTATTGGGAACTTGCTTTGTAGCCTTCATCAAGAATCTTAATATAATTTAATTTTTCTGAGTTCTGAACAATTAAGCATATTTTTTTTTACGAAATTTAAGTTTTTTTTTTAAATGCTACTTTTTTTGTTTTCACTTTTTGTTCAAAGTCCATTTGTAAACAAAATAATGATCCTATTTCGCTAATAATTTATACATCATCTGGCGACTTTTTAAAAGATAATCACTTTTAAACATAAAAAAACTTATAAGTGATAATCGGTGTTAGGATTTATTCGATCTCACTCCTTATATGGGAATAGGTGATCATACAGGATAATATACAGTTTAATATATAACCATATATATCATATTGGATCACATAACCTCAAATGTCGGATTCCAACATATTTCAGACTATTTATGGTCAAATACTATACTATATATGGTCATATATGTCCCTTAACTATTAGGCTATTCAATCGGTTAACCGTTACTCGATTAATCGATGAAATGATGTCGAACAATTGTTCGAGTAATTCGAAGTGGCCAATTTCGAGTAAAGAATAACTCGAACAATTTTGGTCGATTAATCGAGTAACTCGAGTAATTTAAAAATATGAACTATTTTATATTTTTTTAATATTTTGTATAAAATAATGTGACTGTTATAGTGAATATTTAAATGTTAAGTGTATTTTTATATTAAGTGAGCACTGTTAAAGAAATTATATCACGAAAACGTAGAACTTAATGCGACAAACTCCGATATCGAAGAAACTTGGATATTTTTTAAATAAACAAGTTCTAAGACTGGAGTGTTTAAGATTATTGGTGCGGATTTGAGGGTTAAAAGTGGGATCAAACATTATTTTTTTTTTTAATTTAGTTGCCATTTTATCTAAAGAAACTACATATAAATACTATATTTATAAAAAGGAATTTTTAAATGTCATTTACTAAAAACTTTTTGTTGGTCCCTTTTATGTCGTTGTAACAAGCCAATTTTAGAAGCCCTATATGAAAATTCATAGCGGTCCTACGCAAAATTTCCACATATTAAAATTTACATATAGAAGTAATGAAGTTTTCATTAATATGATGAAAATCTTCTTAAATATTCATGAAAGTTGTTTCAAAACTTCTTTATAATTTTTTTTTTTAGAAAATTTACATATCTCAAAATCCAAAAATGATAGGACAAAATGGACTATTTTTTCGTTTAGTACTAACACACTAATATAACAAAACTGTGTCGTCAAGTCTGAGTGAAATTACAAAACGGATCACCTTACAAATTTTTTATAAAACAGTTTAATACATATTTATGAACCAGTTATATTGAAAGGAAATCAATGAAGATGTCAACATATTTATAAAGAATTTCATTGATATAATAACGCTTTTGCTTTGAGTGTACTGAGACAAAACTGTCGCAATAATAAATGATCTTAGCAAATGTTTTTCTCTTTAGATATACTTTTTACTAAAATTTTTAATTAAATTGTTCATTTTTATATATATGTTATATTAGTACTAATAAAATATAAAAACTTACAAAAATTTGAGTTTTTGGAAAATAAAATTAAAGTATTAAAATTGTTCGAGTTACTCGAGTTATTCGAGCAATTTTAAAATCTTACTCGCCTACTCGAGTAAATTAAAAACCTCAAAATCGAGTTACTCGATTACTCGAACAAAAGCAAACCCGAGTAAATTGAATACCCTATTAACTATTGAACTGTGTAGTCAAAATAAGTAAAAAATAACCTTCGCCTGTTGCGTACATATAAACTCAAAAAAATAAGTTAGTAGAAAAGTTAGTAAAACGTCTTGTAAATCAGGTATACTATTTTTTAGCAAAATTTTTTGCTAAAATCGTGTTTTCAACTAAAATGTTTGTTATACCTATTCAGCACTTAACTGTTTTATACTAATGCTTTACTAATATACTAATGTTTTACTAATTTATATTGCTAAAAAAAAATTGTCCTGATAAGCACATTAATAGTGTGGACGACAACCAGATTGAAAGATATACGCAGAATGAAGTAGATGTCGCGGCATGGCAAGATGTAGTAGAGAAGAGGAAAATTATACTAAAAAGTACAACTCTAATAAGACATATAAAAAAATCAACCATGGAAGTTTTTGTATCTCTTTTTCATACATAAAACAAAATTGAGGATTAAAACAACTTAAATTTTGCGTTGTCACCGCCTTGTGAAAATAATTGTCTATTAATTAAATAAAAGACAAAATAAAATATTTATTTATTTAAACTAAATGTTTATAGAATAATAATAGTGTGGTCAAATTGCAAACAAACATATACAGAAATGTAGACAGAGTAAAGCGAAAGACAAAGACACACATCTTAGGTAGATTTTTATGGTTCCTTTTTCTTATTGCAAAAAAGGGTTGTTTTTTTCGTTTCGTTTGTTTTTGTTTATTTTTTCGTTTCGTTTCTATAATTTTCTTCGGCAGTTGCTCCTTTAAACGATAGCATCATTTAGACAACCATTGATGTAAGTAATTGAAAGAAAATTTTTGTTATGTTACATATATTTATTTCTATATATTTTTAGATATTAAATTAATTCATGTCGTCAATGTGGGAAAATGAAAATTTTTATATATCGTTATTATAGTAAATTATTTTTAAAAGAATCACTAAAATATGTTTTATGATTTTCAGCAAATAAATTAACTAAATTACAATTTTTCTACAATTTTTTGCGTTTTTTTCAGTCTACTAAAATTCAGCAAAAAATTTATTAATTTTTAGCAAGGCTTTTTTATTTCTAATCTACTAAGTGTTAGGAAAACTTTTGCTGAATCTACAAATTTTGCTGCTAAAAATCAGCTCGCTGATTTTCAGTAAAAGATTTTGCTGACATTAGCAACTTTTTTGCTAGCATCCTCCTGACTGAAATTTTGCTGACTCAGCAAAATTTTTTGCTGACTTTACAAACTTTTTTTTTGAGTGTACGTCCATGCAAAGATGATCGTATATGTACGTCTTACGTAATAGAATGTAGTTTTTATAAAGCGTATATATACGTATTTTTTTTTTCTGATAAAAATTTAAAAATATATTTTTTTGTTTGTAAAATCCTGTATATGCATTTAGTGCAACATTTTACGTTTTGATTTTGTAAAGACTAACTTTTTAAATTCCAATATGATCATAGGCTTTTTATGCACACATAGTCCTAAAGAGTTAAGGCTACAAGCTTAATATGGATATATATATATATTTACCATTTACCTACAACTTCTACTAAATCTAGCGATGCTGATAAAGTTTTCCTTTTCCTTTTTATTTTTCTTTACGGTTTTTTTTTTTTTTGTTATTTTTATTTCTACTTCCACTAAATGGTGATACTGATGCTATTTTATACTTGATGTATTTTCACAGGATGTACCAAAGATTCCAATGTTTAAATGCGGATGCCATAGCAGAGGAAGTTGAGAATATGCATAGGGTAAGTAGGAAGCAATTGATGGACTTACAATATGATGTGCAAAAAAAAAAACAAAGCAACAGAAACTAAAAAAATAAAATTGTCCAGCAGTAAGCCAAATATACAGTGGGTGGGAAAATAGTTGTAGATTTTTGTAAATGTTGAAACAAACATATAATGCAGGCAATCTCATCCGATATGTAGTACTTCACCGGACTAATCCATTTATATAAAAAACACTTTAATTGAGCCATTTTGGTGATGTGTCATTAAACTCCACTTAAAACATTGATTGAAGACCTGCCTTAGAATATGTTCTGGAACTAATCTGGAGCATTTCGTTGTAAGTTTTTAATATCCCCAATGGTATATTTAAGCAAATTTCCACCTGCCGATCCGTTTGCATGGAACTTAAGCGTTGTCATAGGTGGAAAAATGTACCTCTTGTGACATGTTACAGTATAGGTCACTGAACTTTCCTCAAAAACAGGTCTGTGACATTTTACAAGGAGTAAATTTACCCCTGCAATGAAAACTCCATGTTAAAATGACAGGTAGGTTTCATACACTGATAATAATCCATGCATAAAAATACCAATAAATGTCAAAATAACAAAAGCTTTCGTAAAATTAACCAATATATGTTCATTTTACGAAAGTTTTTGTTGTTTTGACATTATTTTCGTATTATTAGCATGAATTATTATGAGTGTATAAAGAATCGGTATAGTGCTTGTTTTTCGGAATTTCCCATATAAATGTTATAATGTTCAACTTCCATGACAACCCCCACGTGCGATATTCTCATATGTACTATTAAATTATGTTATATTTTTATATGGAGGGGTCACACACAATATTTTGTCACACACTGTATATTTTTTTTTTTCAGTGCACTTGTTGTGACATATTATGAAGTCAGCTGTGTGGGAAAAAAAAAGAAAAAATCTAGTCAAATGTTGTTACTATTGCAATATAACGCATCATTGCATTACTACACAATCATTTTCACTTAACTTGATTCACAGAATTTGACGCTTTTTCTTAATCATGTTATTTAGCCAACTAAATTCTTGGAATTTTGGTTAACTTTTTCTTCCTTTTACAGATTGTATCAAAGCTTTCACGTCAGTTAGCTTCAAATCCCACTGCCAAACGTGCTGCAGAACAGATACGGGTAAAGATAGAAAAATTTCGCGTTTATTTACCCATTTTAGATGCCATATGCCGTCAAGGTTTAGAAGATCGTCATTGGGAAGTTATTTCGAAACACTTAGGCAAAGAATGCAAACCACAGTTGTATCCATCCTTAAAGGATATGATAGATTGTGGTATAATGACTATATTACCGCAATTGGAAGAAATTTCTGTAGCCGCTGGCAAAGAGTATGATTTAAATCAAGTACTGGATAATATGCAAAATGATTGGAAAGATGTATTTTTTGATGTTCTACAATATCGTGACTCTGATACTCATATCTTGGCTGCTCTAGATGATATACAAACATTATTAGATGATCATATAATGCGTACTCAGGCCATGAAGAGATCACCTTTCATAGTAGCTTTGGGTACACGAGCTGATGATTGGGAAGATCGTTTAACTCTCATCCAAAATATCATAGACTCTTGGACTTCTGTGCAAGTCACTTGGATGTATTTAGAGCCGATTTTCTCTTCTGAGGATATTATGCGTCAAATGCCTTTAGAGGGTCGCAATTTTAAAGCTGTTGATAAGATATGGCGTCGAATTATGCATAATACCGTTAACGATTTACATGTTATGGCTGCCACAGAATATCCGGATATGTTGGAAATATTTAATAAAGCTGTGGCTGATTTGGAGACCGTACAAAAGGGTTTAAATACTTATTTAGAACAAAAACGTTTATTTTTTGCTCGTTTCTTTTTCCTATCGAATGATGAATTATTGGAAATATTGTCCGAAACTAAAGACCCGTTAAGAGTGCAACCACATTTGAAAAAATGTTTTGAAGGTGTAAGTAATTGTGTTATTAAATAAGTTAATCCAGATTATTGAGTAATTATATTGTCTTCAGATTTCTATGTTAACATTTGATGATAGTATGGAAATAATACAAATGATATCTGATGAAGGTGAAAAAGTCTCATTAGTTAGAAAAATTAATCCACAATTAGCAAATGTAAGTAAAAATTCAATATTTAAATAATTGCTATGTATCAGACTTGGGCGGAGTCAATTACATTTCACAATCATTCACTTGTAAAATTTTTCTATATCATTAACAATTTCAGACATTCGCTCGCACTTGTGAGCTTAAACGCTTCCTTGGAAATTTGTAAAATTTTTAATACCAAACATGGGGATTAGTAACAATATCTGAGCATTTAATTACCGGGAAGTTACTCAATTACATGTAATTAAACATAAAAAAGTAATTTGCCTATAATTAAATACACAAATATTGATATTATGTCCCATGTCTGGTATTGAGAGAATTTAATATTTTCCAAGGAAGCGTTTAAACTCACAAGTGTGAGTATAGGCCTGAAATGATTAATGATGTAGAACAATTTCACAAGTGAATGAATGTGAAATGTAATTGACGTCGCTCAAGTCTGCTATGTACACACTCACAATATTATTATGTTCAAAACTACCGAAAATACCCATTAATTTAATTGAAAACACAATTAAAAAAGGACTATTGATTTTACATTATGTTCAAACCATTTTGATATTTATTTTTAAACATTGTTTAAATAAACGATAAAAGTAGTAAAGCAAAAAAAAAAAAAAAACCAGAAAAATACAATCGGCATGGAGCTGGCAAAGCATCTGCGGCTGTTGGTTATGCGTTGACTGAACATATGACTAACAATCTTGACATTATTGTCCTGATAGCCGATTGATAACAGTGGCCAACCGTTGGTGAAACAAACTTGCCACCGTTGGTATAACGTTGGTTATTAAAAAATGTTGTGGTTTCCAAATACTTTAAATTCAAATAAATGAAAAGTGAAATGTTTAAAAAAAACACACATTTAAAAAATATCAAACCATTTCGGTCTTAATATTTTACATAAACAAACAATTGCTGTTAAAACGTGTGAAAAAATAAAATATAAAATAAATGAAAATGAAAAATTATTCAAGTTCGAGGCCATACTATATATTTCTTCATTAGGATATTGCCCTAACAAATAATCTATAGTTTTTTTTTCAAATTTACACATCAAACAAGTTTTCAATTTATTTTTTGATCAATGGTTATAATCTTTAACTTCAAAATCATATGTATATTAGTTCTCATGTAGTGAGTAAACTAGTTCATATGAATGTTTGATGTTTGGCATGGGATTGTTACCGCTTTCAAAACGTGTTCTGATGATGGGAACCTAGAAAATTCCCGAAATAGATCTATCAACACATTCCTGAAAGTGTCAAATAATAAATTTGAAAAAAAAAAAACTCTATAGATTATTTGTTAGGGCAATATCCTAATGAAGAAATATAGAGTATGGCCTCGAACTTGAATAATTTTTTATTTTCATTGCACAATTAAAGGTCGAAAAAACATAATTTTTATTTTTAATAAAAATTATAACAAACTTATAAAATAAATATAAAAATATATAAAAAAAAAATAATGCTGCAATACTGGCAAACAAATTTTGCGAGTGGAAGTGGCAAAAGCTTGCTTTGCAAACATGTATGTACGAAGTAAAGAAAAAGAAAAGATACAAACAAACACAACCATTATAAGACTTACACAAAATGCAAACACGCTTGATTTAGTTAATTTTTTATTTTATTTTTTTTACACTACACATCAAACATACACTTAGAATAATATGTAGGTAAAGACCACTGCAAATGTAGTTAAAAACTTCACTTGGCATTTGATTTTTACTGTTCAAAAAATTAAACACAATTGCAGTAAAAGTGAACCACTATATGTAGTAAAAAAATAACAAACATTTATGTGTTTTAATTAAAAAAAAGGTTACGACAATATGGATCCAAGGTTTATTAAATTAATACTACCACAACTGCTGCCATTCATTACCTACTTCTTTAACACTATTCTTACTACGAGTGTTTTTCCAACTAAATGGAAACATGCAAAGGTCATACCAGTACCAAAATCAAACTCAGAGTTTCGTCCAATAGCAATTTTACCTTTCCTATTCAAAGTACTTGAAAAACTTATGCACATTCAAATAAGTGAACAGTTAAATCGCTTTAAATTATGAACTGATCGACAATCAGGCTTTCGGCCCAAAAATAGCTGTATTACAGCTCTGATCGATGTCAGTGAGGATATACGTAGAGACGTCGACATTGGCAAAGTCAATTTCTTAGTGTTGCTTGAACATTCGAAGGCTTTCGATACCATTGACCATAATATTCTCGGCCTCAAACTACGTCAACTTTTCAGTTTTTCATACACGTCAACATTATTGCTTAGTTCGTACTTGTCAAATCGCTGTCAATCAGTATTCTTAAATAATAACTACTCACAAGCTTTACCTGTGGAAAGGGGTGTACCTCAAGGCTCGATTTTAGGACCTCTTCTTTTTTCACTCTATGTGAATGACTTACCTAATCGCTTGTTTCACTCTAAACTTCAAATGTATGCTGATGACGTCCAGCTTTACTTGGGGAGTTCAATAGATCGTGTTCATGAAAATCTTAGTAAACTTAACTATGATCTCAACCAAATTTACCTCTGGGCATCGGAAAATAGGCTTTGCTTAAACCCTCAAAAATCAAAATGCCTCATAATACGCAAAAAAATCGTCACAATTAAACATTAACTTTGATATTGTTCTCAACAACAAGAAAATTTAAATAGTTTCGTCTGTGAAAAACCTCGGGGTTATTTTTAATAACACGCTTAGTTGGTCGAATCATGCCAACTCTATAGTCTTCAAGATGAACTATATGCTTCGTACACTATGGCCTATACAGTACTGTACACCTTTTGAAATCAGAATGCTTATTGCTAAAGTTTATTTAATGCCCAGGTTGCTCTATGGCTGTGAGCTTTTCGCTCATTGTGATTCCTCGAGTAAGAGTAAATTAAAGGTGATCTACAATAAAATAATAAGATATGTTTTTGGGCTCTCAAAGCGCGATCATAATAGAGTATCTTCCTATACAAATCAGTTGTACGGCATGTCTCTTGAGAATCTAATGAACGTCAGAATACTCACCCTGCTTCACAAAATAATATATACTAAGGAGCCACGAAATTTGTATGACCGCCTTGCATTTTTTCAATCAGGAAGGGGTAAAAAGATACTTTCCATCCGGTACAGAAGCCTTATTACGGAATGGCAATTTTATTTTAACGCCATCCATCTTTGGAACTTTCTTCCAAACAAAATTCAAACCAACAATAACGCAACAAGTTTTAAAAAGGAAATAACAAAACATTTCTCAACTTAAAGTTTTTCATGTCAGTAACTAAATATTATTAATTTTTATTTTATTTTTCATTTTATTGTCATTATTGTTTTAATGTTTAAATTTTTATTTATTTTTTTCTATTTTTCTATTTTTATTAATTATTATTAATTTAATTATTTAAAACTACAAATGTAACCCAATTATGTAATTACAATTTCTTACATCCCATACTTTAAATTAAAAGATATATATCTTGTTGTATGGGATTGTCAAATAAATTCAAATTCAAATTCAAAAAAAAACTACTGCATTAAATGAATGTAAATTCATAATACAGTAATTTGGTGTGGTTTGTTTTTTAAATGAACCACAACTATAGTAAAAAATTAAATTTCTTCTACAAATTACTTTTTTTTTGTCACTTAAAAATAAAGATACTCTATTGCAACTCAAACCACCACAAACATTTACACTCTTGCTGTAAAGAAGGCAGGCTTGTGCGTGATAATAAATGTTCTGAATATTAAAAAATATGTGTTAAGTTTTCTTCGATCTTTTTTATTTTATTCTTTTTAGTTTAAACGAGCTTAAGATCATTTATTTATTAATTATTTATTTCCAATATTTCGTCTCCACATTGGGTGACTTCTTCAGCGAACAAATATTACAATTTGAAAAAACTAATTTTAATAATTAAAAAATTTATATACGGGAAATCAAAAAATATTTTCTGTCAATATGAAAAAATAAAAATATCCCATAAATCAAAATTAAATAAAAATAAAAATATCACAGAAAACAAAAATAATTATAACAATATTTAAAATGTTAACTAGTATATTGAAATTCATATATTATTAAACATCATCAAATCAACATAAAATTATCTTAGTTTCTATTAACTAAATGTCAGTAATGTTGTGCAACATTTGCTATGTATGTCTTATAGTTAATGCGTTGTGTAAATGGTACTTTCATTATTTGTAACATTTCTAACATATATCTGCGTTTGTAATTATTCTCTGTGTTAAAAAATAAAATTTAAAATACGCTTTGGTTCGACGCTACAGATAGTTGTTTTTTAAAAGACAAAGTGTTTTTATGATATTTAACCACATTTTAAAAATTTCTTTTTTTATATTTTAGAATTACTTTCGTTTGAAAATTTAAAAATTGAGTCATATACATTAGAGTTCGTTTTCAATTTTTTTTTGATTTTGATTTCTGGATATTATCACTTTTTAGAAGGTTTTTGTATCAATAAAAATAATGGCGTATTTTTTTTTTTAATTCCAACTCCTTCCCGTGCCTATAGGCGACTAAAATCGCGGATGTTGGGTCCATTTTCCCATACAACAAAAACGGCTTAATATATGCCAAATCTGACTTCAGTATTCGACTTTACGGGAAAACTTAGGCCCATAAGCTTTTTTTTAGTTTTTGAAATGCACCAGAATGCATAATTAGAGTGGTCCAAAAAAATAATTTTTAAAAAAAAATTAAAATATTTATTTTTGTTAATATACAATGAAAAAATACTTACATCTGACAAAAATGGTCCAAAAATTTTAATTTTGTAGTTACCCGTTCAAAAGTTATTAAAGTTTAAAAATTTAATTTTTTAGTGAATACAGAATAATTTATTGGTTTTGTAATTTCTATTTAACAACAATTCTAATTAATTCTATTCCTTTCCACAGCAGATAAAGCTAACCAATTTAAATTATCTTTATTTTTAACTAAACACGAGTTGTTCAGGCGCGAAATATTACCAACAAGTTGTTCGGTGTAAATACTTGTTGATTATATATTTTTAGCTTGTTCGATTGCATTACGAAAACCTTTCTGGGCTGGCCACTCAACAGCGTTATAAAGCATAAAGGATATGTTAATTCCAAAATTAACCAGAGTTTTTAAACTTTGAAGAGTAATAAAATCAAACGGTGACTTGCTAAAAGCGGAATCAAAATATGCCAACTTGTTAGCTGCATTAACAGCATTATTAACCACTTCTTCTCCCTCTTCTACTTCTATAAAATCTTTTTTATATAGCATTTATTATATTTATAATTATATTTATTATATATCTTTTGAACGGGTTGCTATAAAATAAAAATGTTTGCACAATTTTTCTCAGCTGGGAGTGCTTTTTCATTGTATATATAAAGAAAAATTAAATTTTTAAACTTTAATAACTTTTGAACGAGTAACTACAAAATTAAAATTTTTGGACCATTTTTCTCAGATGTAAGTGTATTTTCATTGTATATTAACAAAAAAAATATTTTAATTTTTTATTTACAAAATTATTTTTTTGGACCACTCTAATTATACATTCTGGTGCATTCCAAAAACTAAAAAAAACTTATGGGCCTAAGTTTTCCCGTAGAATCGAATACTGAAGTCAGATTTGACATATATTTAGCCGTTTTTGTTGTATGGGAAAAGGGACCCAAAATCCGCGATTTGAGTCGCCTATAGGCACGGGAAGGAGTTGAAATTAAAAAAAAAAAATACGCCATTATTTTTATTGATACAAAAACCTTCTAAAAAGTGATAATATCCAAAAATCTATTTTTCAAAACTAACTCTAATATACATACACTCAAAAAAAAACTTTAAAGTCAGCAACATTTTTGCTGGGAAGATCCCTGCAGAAAATTGCCAATATTAGCAGAGTTGCAAGTATTTTACTGAATTTAACAACTTTTGCTGATATTAGCAATTTTCTGCAAAGATGTTGCTGACTTTACTGAAAGTCAGTAAAGTCAGATGTTGCTGACTTTACTGACTTTTTTTTTTGAGTGCACATACATGTAAGTAACTTTGAATTATTATATTTTGTTATTAATAAATTTACTAACTTTTGCAAACATTACCAATTTTTCGGCAAAGATCTTCCCAGCATAAATTTTGCTGACTTAACTAACTTTTTTGCCAACTTTACGGATAATTTTTTTTTTCGAGCGCATTATTACTCTTTGTAATTTCTAATAGGGTGTGTTTTACACAAATCACACTGATTTCCTAGTATTATTTTTTTGTGCATTCAAAAACATAAATTAGTAGAAAAATTAGTAAACGTCTTGTAAATCAAGCATAATATTTTTCAGCTAATTTTTGGTAAAATTATGTTTTCCGCTAAAATTTTAGTTAAACTTATTCAGTATTTAACTGTTTTGACCTAATGTTACTAAAAGTTTAACTAATTTATTTTGACAAAAAAAAATATATGCTGATAATCACATTAATAGTGTGGACAACAACCAGATTGAAAGATATACGCAGAACGATGTAGAAGAGACGAAGAAAATTATATTAAAAATTACAGAGTTTTTTAAGTGATATAAAAAAATCAACCATGGAAGATAATAATTTTGTTTTAATGAAAAGATTTTTTCATTTGTGAAAATTTTTCATGAAATTTTACCAAATGTAGATGTTACCTTAATAAAATAATATTTCCAATAAAATAAATAAATGCAAATAAAACATTACAAATTCCTTGCAATTTCCAAATGGGTATGGATTAAGGTGAAATAAGGAAGGTTGGTAGTGAGGTTCACTACAGAAATAAATTGGTTAAAAATTGATGTTACAAATTAGAATGTTACAACAAAAAGATGCAATTTGGGATAAATACATAAAAGTTTTCAAAGTCTATTCAATGAAGTACTAAAAATATTTAAAAGAAAATCAAACACTTTTGATACAAACTTTTAGCTTCAACTATCGACTTGGGCCGATGTATTTATTACATACCCTAATTTTATCTAAGTCTGAGAGCTGACGGGAAGGCACGTCACGTGCTAAGCCCTTTTTATACTATCATATATTGCTTAAGTATCAGAGCTGCTTTTTGTTTTGATATTACAAGGACTCAGAAAATAAACGTTGAAATATAATGAAAACATACCAGAGATTAAGTTTTTTTGCATAAATTATGCAAATAAAAGTAGAATATGTAAAAAAAAACTATACCCAAAAATTTCAGAGTTACTTATTGGAAATTTTAAATGTGACAAAAAAAAAAACTGTTAAAATAAAAAATGATTTTAACAATAACGATTTTTATGAGTGTGTTTGTTAATTCTTTTCACTAAATTTGTAGGTACAACACTATTATTTTTCAAATGAAATGTCGGTATTACGATTTTATTATTTTTCTAAAAAAAACAATAGTCAAAGGTTTTCAGAATATCTAGTAAATGAGGTTCATTTTAGTCAACGTGTAAGAAACCAGCAACTATTTTACCCCTCTTGTCATACGAACATTTATGATAGATCGTTTCAGATGAGCATGTCTCGATTAAGTAATCATTTACCTAGAAATATGAGGTGCTTTTCGTTTTCACCTTAAGTATTTAGGCGAAGGCTTAAGGAATATATTACTGGCCATGACTTGTAGATTTTCGTTTTGTTATTTGATCGTTTTCAAATCTCTGTGATATTTTTCTCTCCTGCTATTTGTTAAAGGAATATATTATAATTTTTTTATCCCATATCATTGTACACAATTTATTTTATTTATATTTTATTATTTTTTATAATAAGTTTTTTTTATAAATTATTTTTTAAATTTTGTTCACGGTTTTTAGCTTTTAGTGAGTTTGTATGTCTTGTGAAATATAAAAATTGTTTACTGTCACAGTTTAAATTACTGTAAAATCATAATTCAGTAATTTACGGTGGTTTGTTTTTTTTTTTAAATGAACTGCAATATAGTCAAAAATTAAATTTCTTCATTAAATTTCATTAATTTCATTAAATTTTTAACTGTTTTTTTTACTTACTGTATTACAACTCAACCAAGTACAAATATTTACAACAGAAGTTCCCTGAGTGTACGTATACGTAATTTTAATTAAAACTAATATCACTCATACGACAAGTAGGTTCTGATAATTAGTATTAGAAAGTAGAGGGGCACATGAATCATTCGCAAGACATATTTTATACAACAACATTTGTTGTTTGCTCTAAAAGTATTAAATGTTAAATATTATAAAAACATGGACAAAATTAATAAAAATAAAAAAATTAAAATATATAATATTCGTCAAAACTGGTATTTAGGATACATACGATAAGTATATAAGATAAAAGGCTTCAAAAAGAGACAAAATGGCAATTTTTGGCAAATTTTAGTCGCGGTTTTCTCAAAATTGTGAAGCGATGGAAAAATGTGGATAGGGCATCAAAGAGTATGTAAATGAGCATTTAAACCAAGGAAGCTTCTCGACGTGTGTAATAAATAATTTTTTTTATTAAAGTACTTAAATGCAACGTTATAATTATAAGGTTTTAAACCAACGAACATATAGACTAAAGAAGAACCAAGACACTCAACATCTGTTAAATTTTATATGCCAACTGGATTTAAGAGAAACAGTTTTTAGATGTTTTTTAATTCATATATTTTAATATATATAAACATAATTTTGTGTTAGTTATACAAACCTTATGCAGAGAATACATCACACAATACAAATTAACTGATTACAAACATTGAGATTATTTAATAAAAAGCTCCACTGTTAACACATTTTTTCGAAACTCGCTAAAAACGTGCTCAGGTTTTTAGAAGAGAGCATTGGAAATGGTTTGTTTAAAAAAATAAAACTTAGTTCCACTATAGGCAATATACTTTCTTCCACTGATTCTGTTTTGTGTTTAACAAAATAGTTGTTTTGAACAATCTGAAATTGCTGAAGTACTGAATAGACACTGATAATAATCCATGCGTAAAATTACAAAAAAATGTCAAAATAACCAATTTTTTTGTAAAATACACGAAAATTTGTACATTTTACGAAATTTTTTGTAGTTTTGACTATAATTTCGTATTTTTATGCATGGATTATTATGAGTGTATACATTTATCTATCTTAAATAAAATATCGTATTGAACCATATACCACCGTACAGTTATTATTTTTATTTTGTATGACTAAGTCGTATATATTTTTCTGTTTATTTCTGCTCCTGGAAAAATCTTTTCCCTAACATTTCAAATTTATTATGTGTTCCATAACTACCACTACGGGCAAAGCGACATATCCCGCACTACACGCAGGATATGTTCCAAGGTGGCGCTGACACGTCCGTACTTTATATGTGTCACTTTAATATGGCGTTGTCATTGGAGGTGATGTATTTCTCCATTTCAGACACCTTGTGATATATGCAAGGGCCAACCTAAAAGAATATGTTACCACATTAAGGAACGTAACCCACATTAAGGAACGTATCATATAACTAACATTAGCGGACGTGACGGAGAATCTGTCATACACAGAAAAAATTATCAACCTAAAATATCTAATTAAAGATTTGATTTGAATTTAATTTGTTTCTAAACAAATATTTAATTGAATCGCTTAATATTTTAATTGACTTTTAAATATATAAATACATATTTTATTTTAGACGCAATTATCATATTATTTTTCATACACTGTATGCATAAATAGAAAATTTTCAGTATAAAATCGCAAATACATTTGAAGTTAACAAACAAAACAAGCGCACACACACACACAGATTCAGCATTGCAAAAAACACTTGTATATGTGTATAGATCACACACTTTTTGTGAGTATCATATTTTTTTTTGTAGAAGTTATTTATAACCTTTTTTGTCTTCTTAATTTTAATAAAAGGTTTAATTGATAGTATCTTTGCCGTCATAGGTGCAAAATCAATTAAAATATTAATTGATTCAATAAGTTTTTTAATTGAAACCCGTTTTTAGTTTTTTCTGTGTATATTGTAGTTTTTGCGATTTTTCAGAATATGGCAATTTTTTAAATTTTCGGCGATTTTTTCATATTTGGAGTTTTATTTTATTTTTGCAATTTTTTATAATATGAGCTATTTTTCCAGTTTTGACAATTTTATTTTAAATTTTGGTGATTTTTTTAAATTTCGGTATTTTTAAACATTGGCGATTATTTTCAAAATATTGAGCAATATTTTTAGTTTTACAGATTTTTTTTATTAATTTAGGTTATTTTTTTTTGTAATTTTGGGAATTTTTTTTTTATTAATTTTGGCGATTTTTTCAAATATTACCAGGTTTTTATTTTATGCATTTTTCCATTTTGGCGATTTTTTTCTTTTTTTTAATTTTTGGTGATTTTTTAAATTTGGCATCTTTTTCAATGTCTGATAGGTACCGAATTTTTTCTTACTGAAACTCACTCACGAGTACAAGTCGCTTTCACACACGCGGGAATCACGCAAACTCCTCCTCACGAGTCCATCTTTAGTTTGCAATGAGTAAAATCTTACCAATGGGTTTTTTTTACACTCTAATTAATTTCTGTTGAAATTTACCCAACTTATATTAAGTTGGGTAAATTTACTCTATGTGTGTAAATGAAAAAATACACACAATACGTGTAAGTTGGTCAACAAAAAGTGTGTAAATTTACTATGCAAGTGCGTAAAAATGTAATTAAATTTAGAAATAAATTAATAATTTTACTGAATTTTTGAGTAAAAAACATGCTTTACTTTTACATATACAAATAAAATGCGCAAAAAGACATTTTTATATGCGTAAAAATCCCCTAAAAATGCGTAACTTTACCTTGCGGTAAGAAATCATAACAGCCCAAAAAATTTTTCAAATAAAACAAAAATTTAATTTTTAGAAAGAGTTTTATTAATATTTTGTATAATAATAAGTGTAATAATAAATAATTGTATATAAGTGGTTGTACATATACAGAGCTTCAAAGATTGAATTCTATTTTAAAAAAATCAAATCGGATTTTTTTAAATCGAATGATTTTTTCTGAATCAATCGCAGAGAATTCATTCTTTGGAATTCACTAGTGGGGAATTCAATCAATTTAGCTCATTCGATATTATTAATTATTGAATTCATTCATTGGGAATTCAATCGTTGGGAAGTCAATCGTTGGGAATTCTATCATTGCTAATTCAATAATTGGAAATTCAATCTATTTTTTACTCAACCGATTTAAAATTTGCCAAAATCGGCGAAACTGAAAAACACCGCCAGAATTGAAAAAAAAAACGCTAAAATTGAAAAAATATCGTTAAAATGAAAAAAATCCCCAGAAATTTAAAACAATCTCCAAAATTGAAAAAAACGCAAAAAATGTAAAAATCACTTAAATTGAAAAAATCGACAAAATTTAAAAAAATTTCCAAAATTAAAAAAAAAATCACTAAAATTTGGCAAAATTGAAAAATCGCCAAAATTAAAAAAAAAATCGCCAAAATTAAAAAAAAATCGCCAAAAATAAAAAATATCTCCAAAAATGAGAAAAATTGCTAAAAGTGAAAACATCGCCAAAATGAAAAAAACTTCAAAATTTAAAAACGATAAAAGTAAAAAATCGCTAAAAATTTAAAAAAAAAATCACCATAAAAAAATATAGCTCAAATTGGAAAAAGTTGTCTGTCATTTATTTATCTCTGTTAGTTTTTGAAACATAGGCGATGTTTCAAATAAATACTCTTTTTTATCTGCGATGCTTACTTTTCGAGAAAAACGCGATTTACGAATCCAGCCAATCAAATCGAAATTTAGGATCGTTGTAGGGGTAATGGGGTTGAGTTTTGAACAATTTTTCCGCCAGCTCCATAAGTTTTCGAAATATGTCCCTTTTAAAAATTGAATAAATAAAAACCGTCCATAACTCAAAAAATAAAAGAGCTGTTCAAAACTCAACCCCAATACCGGATACATTTACAACTATTTTAAGTTTCTCGGCAATATTTTTGGATTTTTCAATTTAAGCTTTCTTTTCAATTAGAAATTTTTTTTCATTTTTGGCGATTTTTTTCCTTTTGCAATTTTTTTATTTTTAATTTTGAAATTTTTTTTTCATTTTTAGCTATTTTTCTAATTTTTGGCGATTTTTTTTATTTAAACGATTTTTTTTAATTTTTCCAGATTTTCATTTAATTTTAGGGATTTTTTAAATTTTTGCGATTTTTTTAAATATTAGCGATTTTTTTAATTTTTGGCGATTTTCTTTAAATTTTTTTTGATTGTAGCGATTTTTTTTTTTTTTATTAATTTTAACGTTTTTTTTTTTATTTTAAAGAGTTTTTTTTTAATTTTAGCGATTTTTTGGCGATTTTTTTGATATTGTCAATTTTTTTCAATATTGGCGATATTTTTAAATCGATTGAGTAAAAACCTACTGAATAAATCGAATGAAGAATTTTATTCTTTAAAGCTCTGTACATATATTATATTTTGAAAATATTTTTCCACAATTAGGCTTCAAACACTTGGAAATAAACTATAAACTAAACACTATCACAAATACTACAGTTATACATTTTTTTTTTTCATTAAAATTCTCAATAAATTACATTTTTTAGATTTTTTTTGGCTTTTTTAATTTGTTTAATTTTTTTAATTTAAAAATGTCAAAATATTTATTACTATTATAAGTTAGTATATTTACAAACTTTGTGCGTGAAAATTTTATTTAACAAAATAATACTACTTTTAGGCATAATGTGTTTAATTGTAAACACATAATTGGTAAAAATACTGTAAGTGTTTGTTATTGTATATAAAATTGTGCGCAAAATAGTTTTACGCATTTTTATGTATAAATTTACAAAATTTGCGTAGTAATACATGAAAATTTACTCGTTTTATAGTAGTAAATTTACAATCATTTTTTAGAGTGTACCTACTTAAACCAGTTTAGTGATATGTACTCGATTGACCATATTTATGGCCATTTCCCTAGTATATGTGCAATTACTTAATCCACAGCAATGTTAAGTTTTCCTAGACCTGTCATAAGACCTATGATAACCAGTCTCTGGATATGTCCCTTAAGTGCAATTGGCCCTTAATTACCCGTAGCTAAGTAGATTGGATTAAAATAAAATTACCATGTTATGGATCAAAGTATATGACATTAGATCCCATGAGATCCGATTATGTATGCCATTTTTCGGATCAGATGAGATGTGATGTTTAGTTATATGTGATAATATTTAATTAATTATGATTATTACGGAACTTTTAATATTGTGAGAGACTCAGAGGATAGTCCGGTTAACTCCAATTTTCTAAATTTTTGATTTTATGATGTCGAAACGTTCTTTTGCAAAGTAAACTATACCTGAGCCAAAAGACACATTTCAATTATTAAGTTATCACAGCGAAAATACTAAATTTAAATGTACTTATGAACAAATATAAAAATTTTCAGAAGATAATTCGAAAAATTCCCAAAAAATTTAAAATTTTTTCTCACACTTTTCAAAAAAAAAACATGGCAAAATCATCTATAGGAAGACTTATAAGAAACACGTTCTATTCATTGAAAAACATACTTCGCTGTTTTGTTTTTCTTTGACATTCAGGGGTGTGTAATAAAATTAAAATTATATCAACTCTTCCTAATAAGTCTACTTTTAAAGTTATGACATGTAACAAAGATTTAGAAAATTTTTAAAAGAAATTGTTTAAAAATTTTTCAGAAGATAGAACGAACAACTCCAAAAAAATTGGATGTTAATTTAATTAGCTGGGTATCAACTATGTATCTTTTTTACGACACACGATAATGAAATGACACCTAAATCATTATCGTTTCGGGGATGGAACTAATTTTGCTTTACTCATCTCATGGCTTACAAATGTCATATGAAACCGATGCAACAAAAATTGCTTACATTTACGCTGTTAAATTGAGAATGATTTAGGTGTCATTTCATTGCCGTGTGTCTTAAAAAAGATACATAATTGATACCCTGTATTTAAGAAACGTTACATCGGATTTTGATAATTTAAAAGGCATTGGATAGACTATGTGTCTTTTTTGAATTTCAAACCAAAAAGTAAAAATTTTAAGTCCAGTACGCACTTTTGCTAGCGGTGAGTTTTTCTAATGCTCTTTTAACTTTGAAGATGTTTAATGCAAATTTAGGTATAAATTATTTCGTACATAACGTTACTTTTTCTATAAAAATAGTTTCAAAATTTTTGTGAAAATGACAATTTATATGACATATTCTACCTAACTACGTCTTGTATTCTAGTCATAACCAAAAATTGCTTATTTGTGGTCTCATGAGCATTTCAATTCACTTTGCAATTTTCAAACGCATTTCTTAGTGTAAAGATGACCCATGAAAATGTTCGTTATAATTATTTAAATATAAAACACAAGCTGACCA
>CM037853.1:56146189-56190871 GCA_021234595.1 Delia radicum
ATAACTAAAGTGATATTTTGTGTCGTGAAACTACCATTTAAATCAAAATCATCATTAACAAGCACAATTATTATCCACAAAACGTCTTAATCGAAGTTATTTATTTGATCATCGCCGTTGTCGTCATAATTGCATTGAACTCTTCGCTATAGCCACAAAAATCAACAAAATCTTCATTAAGAACATCATTATTGTCATCGTGTAGCAATTTTCCTTGCTAGCTTCCAATATCTGCTTCTTCTCTGCTGACCACTGCATTTGTGTTTGAAACGCAGCAAATACGTCATCACAACATCAACGTTCGACATAGTTGCAAGTTCTTTCCCACATTGTTAGAAAACAGCCGCTGCCGCTGCGTAATAAATTCATGATCTACGTCGTCAATCTAACAAACAAGCTAGATCGAACATCAAGTATCGTTAAACTCTTCGTCATCAAACATTGGAATTTGTCGTCATAGTTAACATAAGCAATCATTATTTGTACTTCGTGCCCTTCAACCCTTTACCAACAAGCTGTACATCTCTAAAGCTATAACGAATGTAAGTAAAATAAATTATTACTCTTTACCTACTTCTATGCTCATCAATTTTAAATTTTGTTTCATGATTTCACAACAATAACAACGAGAGAAACTCCTAATTCTTTTGACACCAACATCAACACACACACTACAACTTTCATTGGAGTTGGGCTACACTTGTTACTTTGTCAAACTATATGGTACTTTTTAAAATCGTGTGGTACTTTTGACAATTTGTGTACTATTTTTGGATTTTTGTCTACAAAACCAATGAGAACCATTAGAAAAACTAAATAAAAGCGCTAACCATCAATTTTTTTGAGTTATTGTTACAAACATTGTGACGAAATGACAAAAAATAATTGTATCGAAATGACAAAAAAAAAAATAAAAGTTTTCGTCGTCGAGTGTATTGCTCTAGTTCATTGTCGTCGACTTCATCGTTTCATCACATCATTCATCGTCATCGAGTTCATCGCTTAATCAACATACACATTCGTCGTCATCGCTTCAACTCATCGTTCTCGAGTTTGCATCGAATAATCAACAAAGCTATCATCTTCAACTGTCGAAGTCATCAATTTCAGCATTCATCATTTTCGCGTTAATAGCCTAATCAAACATTCCACGGTGGTCCCAAATTCAAAAAAAAATTTAACTAATTTTCAAAATAGTCAACATAGTTTTCGTCAGCCTTCGTGCAACCTACATTTAGTGATTCCTATTAATCAATATCAAGTCAGCAACATGATCGTGAAATCGTCTAAACATTTAGCAGCAATCACAAAAGAAATCAGAGATCATTCATCTTTCCTCATTCCTCAACTATTTGTCGACCACAACAACTTTTCGAGAATTATGCTCTTCTGCAATTCTGTCCTTATCATAGTTTTATTGAAAGTGCCTTTCAATGGGGGCAGTATGTTCGGTCAGAATAGCACTTAATTTATTCCAATTTGTTTTGTATTATATTTGTCAATTTATTCTTTATCTAGTCTTATTTATTCTTATTCTAGTCTTCGATTAGCAATAAACCTATTAAGAACAAAACTCGCAAGTCTTTCTTTTTCGTTCAAACAAAGTACTTTAATAAAAAAAAATTATTTATAACACACGTCGAGAAGCTTCCTTGGTTTAAAATTGCTCATTTACATACTCTTTGATGCCCTATCCACATTTTTGCCATTTTGTCTCTTTTTGAAGCCTTTTATCTTATATACTTATCGTATGTATACTAAATACCAGTTTTGACGAATATTATATATTTTAATTTTTTTATTTTTATTAATTTTGTCCATGTTTTTATAATATTTAACATTTAATACTTTTAGAGCAAACAACAAATGTTTATTGTATAAAATATGTCTTGCGAATGACTCATGTGCCCCTCTACTTTCTAATACTAATTATCAGAACCTACTAGTCGTATGAGTGATATTAGTTTTAATTAAAATTACGTATACGTACACTCAGGGAACTTCTGTTGTAAATATTTGTAGTTGGTTGAGTTGTAATACAGTAAGTAAAAAAACAATTAAAAATTTAATGAAATTTAATGAAGAAATTTAATTTTTGACTATATTGCAGTTCATTTAAAAAAAAAAAAACAAACCACCGTAAATTACTGAATTATGATTTTACAGTAATTTAAACTGTGACAGTAAACAATTTTTATATTTCACAAGACATACAAACTCACTAAAAGCTAAAAAGCTCTTCTTTTTTATTTATTTTTTATTTCTTTAAATTACATATTTAGGACATATATGACTAACAGAAGCTACAAAATAATACCGTGAACAAAATTTAAAAAATAATTTATAAAAAAACTTATTATAAAAAATAATAAAATATAATTAAAATAAATTGTGTACAATGATATGGGATAAAAAATTATAATATATTCCTTTAACAAATAGCAGGAGAGAAAAAAATATCACAGAGATTTGAAAACGATCAAATAACAAAACGAAAATCTACAAGTCATGGCCAGTAATATATTCCTTAAGCCTTCGCCTAAATACTTAAGGTGAAAACGAAAAGCACCTCAAATTTCTAGGTAAATGATTCCTTAATCGAGACATTCTCCTCTGAAACGAGCTATCATAAATGTTCGTATGACAAGAGGGGTAAAATAGTTGCTGGTTTCTTACACGTTGACTAAAATGAACCTCATTTACTAGATATTCTGAAAAACCTTTAACTATTGTTTTTTAGAAAAATAATAAAATCGTAATACCGACATTTCATTTGAAAAATAATAGTGTTGTACCTACAAATTTAGTGAAAAGAATTAACAAACACACTCATAAAAATCGTTATTGTTAAAATCATTTTTTAAGTTTAACAGTTTTTTTTTGTCACATTTAAAATTTCCAATAAGTAACTCTGAAATTTTTGGGTGTAGTTTTTTTTTACATATTCTACTTTTATTTGCATAATTTATGCAAAAAAACTTAATCTCTGGTATGTTTTCATTTCAACGTTTATTTTCTGAGTCCTTGTAATATCAAAACAAAAAGCAGCTCTGATACTTAAGCAATATATGATAGTATAAAAAGGGCTTAGCACGTGACGTGCCTTCCCGTCAGCTCTCAGACTTAAATAAAATTAGGGTATGTAATAAATACATCAGCCCAAGTCGATAGTTGAAGCTAAAAGTTTGTATCAAAAGTGTTTGATTTTCTTTTAAATATTTTTAGTACTTCATTGAATAGACTTTGAAAACTTTTATGTATTTATCCCAAATTGCATCTTTTTGTTGTAACATTCTAATTTGTAACATCAATTTTTAACCAATTTCTTTCTGTAGTGAACCTCACTACCAACCTTCCTTATTTCACCTTAATCCATACCCATTTGGAAATTGTAAGGAATTTGTAATGTGTTATTTGCATTTATTTATTTTTATTGGAAATATTATTTTATTAAGGTAACATCTACATTTGGTAAAATTTCATGAAAAATTTTCACAAATGAAAAAATCTTTTCATTAAAACAAAATTTTTATCTTCCATAGTTGATTTTTTTATATCACTTAAAAAACTCTGTAATTTTTAATATCATTTTCCTCGTCTCTTCTACATCATTCTGCGTATCTTTCAATCTGGTTGTTGTCCACAGTATTAATGTGATTATCCGCATATTTTTTTTAGCAAAATAAATTAGTTAAATATTAGTAAATTAATAGTAAAACATTAGCTCAAAAAAGTTAAGTGCTGAACAAGTTTAACTAAAATTTTAGCGGAAAACATAATTTTACCAAAAATTTGCTAAAAAATAGTATTCTTGATTTACAAGAGGTTTTACTAACTTTTCTACTAATTTTTTTTTTAATGTACAAAAAAAATAGTACTTGGAGATCAGTGTGATTTGTGTAAAACCCACCCTATTAGAAATTATCAAGAGTAATAATACTCTCGAAAAAAATTATCCGTAAAGTTGGCAAAAAAGTTAGTTCGGTCAGCAAAATTTTTGCTGGGAAGATCCTTGCCGAAATATTGCTAATGTTGGCAAAAGTTAGTAAAACTAGAAAATTTATTAAGAACAAAATATAATAATTCAAAATTACTTACATGTATGAGCACTCAAAAAAAAAAAAGTCAGCAACATATTTGCTGGGAGGATCTTTGCAGAAAATTGCTAATATCAGCAAAAGTTGCTAAATTCAGTAAAATGCTTGCAACCCTGCTAATATTAGCAATTTTTCTGCAGGGATCTTCCCAGCAAAAATGTTGCTGACTTTAAAGTTTTTTTTTTTTTTTAGTGTATGTATATGACTCAATTTTTCATTTTACAAATGAAAATAATAATTCAAAAATATAAAAAAAGAAATTTTTAAAATTTGGTTAGCCTGCATCCTCAATTTATCAAAATACTGTTTTTTAAAGTATCACCAAATCATATCTTATTATTGCCTTAATCTTCAATTTTCAAATTTATCAAAATATCACTCATTTAGTAATTTTTTTAAATAAGTTTATTTAATTTAATTATTGCGTTATTTATATTTTTTAATATTCATAATATTTATTATCACGCCATGCCTGCCTTCATTACAGCAGTAGTGTAAATGTTTGTAGTTGTTTGAGTTGTAATAGAGTATCTTTATTTTAAGTAAAAAAAAAACACTAATTTGTAGAAGAAATTTAATTTTTTACTATATTTGTGGTTCATTTCAAAAAACAAACCACATCAAATTACTGTATTATAATTTTACATTCATTTCATGCAGCAGTTTTTTTTTTTTTTTTTAATTAAAAAACATAAATGCCAAGTGAAATTTTTAACTACATTTGCAGTGGTCTTTACCGACATATTATTCTAAGTGTATGTTTGATGTGTAGTGTAACAAAAAAAAAAAAAATAAAAAATTAACTAAATCAAGCGTGTTTGCATTTTGTGTAAGTCTTATAATGGTTGTGTTTGTTTGTATCTTTTCTTTTTCTTTACTTCGTACATACATGTTTGCAAAGCAAGCTTTTGCCAGTTCCACTCGCAAAATTTGTTTGCCAGTATTGCAGCATTATTTTTTTTTTTATATATTTTTATATTTATTTTATAAGTTTGTTATAATTTTTATTAAAAATAAAAATTATGTTTTTTCGACCTTTAATTGTGCAATGAAAATAAAAAATTATTCAAGTTCGAGGCCATACTCTATATTTCTTCATTAGGATATTGCCCTAACAAATAATCTATAGAGTTTTTTTTTTTTCAATTTATTATATGACCCTTTCAGGAATGTGTTGATAGATCTATTTCGGGAATTTTCTAGGTTCCCATCATCAGAACACGTTTTGAAAGCGGTAACAATCCCATGCCAAACATCAAACATTCATATGAACTAGTTTACTCACTACATGAGAACTAATATACATATGATTTTGAAGTTAAAGATTATAACCATTGATCAAAAAATAAATTGAAAACTTGTTTGATGTGTAAATTTGAAAAAAACAAACTATAGATTATTTGTTAGGGCAATATCCTAATGAAGAAATATAGAGTATGGCCTCGAACTTGAATAATTTTTCATTTTCATTTATTTTATATTTTATTTTTTCACACGTTTTAACAGCAATTGTTTGTTTATGTAAAATATTAAGACCGAAATGGTTTGCTATTTTTTAAATGTGTGTTTTTTTTAAACATTTCACAAAGTTATTTGAATTTAAAGTATTTGGAAACCACAACATTTTTTAATAACCAACGTTATACCAACGGTGGCAAGTTTGTTTCATCAACGGTTGGCCACTGTTATCAATCGGCTATCAGGACAATAATGTCAAGATTGTTAGTCATATGTTCAGTCAACGCATAACCAACAGCCGCAGATGCTTTGCCAGCTCCATGCCGATTGTATTTTTCTGGTTTTTTTTTTTGCTTTTACTACTTTTATCGTTTGTTTAAACGATGTTTAAAAATAAATATCAAAATGGTTTGAGCATAATGTAAAATCAATAGTCCTTTTTTTAATTGTGTTTTCAATTAAATTAATGGGTATTTTCGGTAGTTTTGAACATAATAATATTGTGAGTGTGTACATAGCAGACTTGAGCGACGTCAATTACATTTCACATTCATTCACTTGTGAAATTGTTCTACATCATTAATCATTTCAGGCCTATACTCACACTTGTGAGTTTAAACGCTTCCTTGGAAAATATTAAATTCTTTCAATACCAGACATGGGACATAATATCAATATTTGTGTATTTAATTATAGGCAAATTACTTTTTTATGTTTAATTACATGTAATTGAGTAACTTCCCGGTAATTAAATGCTCAGATATTGTTACTAATCCCCATATTTGGTATTAAAAATTTTACAAATTTCCAAGGAAGCGTTTAAGCTCACAAGTGCGAGCGAATGTCTGAAATTGTTAATGATATAGAAAATTTTTACAAGTGAATGATTGTGAAATGTAATTGACTCCGCCCAAGTCTGATACATAGCAATTATTTAAATATTGAATTTTTACTTACATTTGCTAATTGTGGATTAATTTTTCTAACTAATGAGACTTTTTCACCTTCATCAGATATCATTTGTATTATTTCCATACTATCATCAAATGTTAACATAGAAATCTGAAGACAATATAATTACTCAATAATCTGGATTAACTTATTTAATAACACAATTACTTACACCTTCAAAACATTTTTTCAAATGTGGTTGCACTCTTAACGGGTCTTTAGTTTCGGACAATATTTCCAATAATTCATCATTCGATAGGAAAAAGAAACGAGCAAAAAATAAACGTTTTTGTTCTAAATAAGTATTTAAACCCTTTTGTACGGTCTCCAAATCAGCCACAGCTCTATTAAATATTTCCAACATATCCGGATATTCTGTGGCAGCCATAACATGTAAATCGTTAACGGTATTATGCATAATTCGACGCCATATCTTATCAACAGCTTTAAAATTGCGACCCTCTAAAGGCATTTGACGCATAATATCCTCAGAAGAGAAAATCGGTTCTAAATACATCCAAGTGACTTGTACAGAAGTCCAAGAATCTATGATATTTTGGATGAGAGTTAAACGATCTTCCCAATCATCAGCTCGTTTACCCAAAGCTACTATGAAAGGTGATCTCTTCATGGCCTGAGTACGCATTATATGATCATCTAATAATGTTTGTATATCATCTAGAGCGGCCAAGATATGAGTATCAGAGTCACGATATTGTAGAACATCAAAAAATACATCTTTCCAATCATTTTGCATATTATCCAGTACTTGATTTAAATCATATTCTTTGCCAGCGGCTACAGAAATTTCTTCCAATTGCGGTAATATAGTCATTATACCACAATCTATCATATCCTTTAAGGATGGATACAACTGTGGTTTGCATTCTTTGCCTAAATGTGTCGAAATAACTTCCCAATGACGATCTTCTAAACCTTGACGGCATATGGCATCTAAAATGGGTAAATAAACGCGAAATTTTTCTATCTTTACCCGTATCTGTTCTGCAGCACGTTTGGCAGTGGGATTTGAAGCTAACTGACGTGAAAGCTTTGATACAATCTGTAAAAGGAAGAAAAAGTTAACCAAAATTCCAAGAATTTAGTTGGCTAAATAACATGATTAAGAAAAAACGTCAAATTCTGTGAATCAAGTTAAGTGAAAATGATTGTGTAGTAATGCAATGATGCGTTATATTGCAATAGTAACAACATTTGACTAGATTTTTTCTTTTTTTTTCCCCACACAGATGACTTCATTATATGTCACAACAAGTGCACTGAAAAAAAAAATATACAGTGTGTGACAAAATATAGTGTGTGACGCCTCCACATAAAAAAAAACATAATTCAATTGTGCATATAAGAATATCGCACGTAGGGGTTGTCATGGAACATTGTAACATTTATATGGGCAATTCCGAAAAACAAGTACTATACCGATTCTTTATACACTCATAATAATTCATGCTAATAATACGCAAATATTGTCAAAACAACAAAAACTTTAGTAAAATGAACAAATATTGGTTTGTTTTGCGAATTATTTTGACATTTATTGGTATTTTTATGCATTGATTATTGTCAGTGTATGAAACCTACCTGTCATTTTGACATGGAGTTGTCATTGCAGGGGTAAATTCACTCCTTGTAAAATGTCACAGACCTGTTTTTGAGGAAAGTTCAGTGACCTATCCTGTGACATGTCACAAGAGGTACATTTTTCCACCTATGAGAACGCTAAAGTTCCATGCAAACGGATCGGTAGGAGGAAATTCGCTTAAATTTACCATTGGGGATATTAAAAACTTACAATGAAATGCCCCAGATTAGTTCCAGAACATATTCTAAGGCAGGTCTTCAGTCAATGTTTTAAGTGGAGTTTAATGACACATCACCACAATGGCTCAATTAAAGTGTTTTTTATATAAATGGATTAGTCGGGTAAAGTACTACATATCGGATGAGATTGCCTGCATTATATGTTTGTTTCAACATTTACAAAAATCTACAACTATTTTCCCACCCACTGTATATTTGGCTTACTGCTGGACAATTTTATTTTTTTAGTTTCTGTTGCTTTGTTTTTTTTTTGCACATCATATTGTAAGTCCATCAATTGCTTCCTACTTACCCTATGCATATTCTCAACTTCCTCTGCTATAGCATCCGCATTTAAACATTGGAATCTTTGGTACATCCTGTGAAAATACATCAAGTATAAAATAGCATCAGTATCACCATTTAGTGGAAGTAGAAATAAAAATAACAAAAAAAAAAAAACGTAAAGAAAAATAAAATGGAAAAGGAAAACTTTATCAGCATCGCTAGATTTAGTAGAAGTTGGAGGTAAATGGTAAATATATATATATATATTAAGCTTGTAGCCTTAACTCTTTAGGACTATGTGAGCATAAAAAGCCTATGATCATTTTGGAATTTGAAAAGTTAATCTTTACAAAATCAAAACGTAAAAAGTTGCACTAAATGCATACACCGTATTTTACAAACACAAAAATATATTTTTAAATTTTTATCAGAAAGAAAAATATTCTATATAAAATAAAGTAATTTTCTAAATTAATTTAGTATTTCGATCTGGCTAAAGATCTCATCAGAACACGAAATTTTAGAGAAGCTACCCAGTAAAAAACGCTGCTTACCAGCAAGCAGGTTTGTAAGGGAGTAAGCTAAATAGAATCCCTTACAAACCTGCTTACATATGCCATGATTTTTATATGGCGAATTCCCACTTGAAAGCATTACTTTTGGGCAAAATAAGCGCGGGTTTTAGCGCTTACAAAAAGCTGTGATTTCATGGCTTTCAGTAAAATCATATTTCTTGTCTACATTATTACGATTAAAAGTAATAATATGAATATATAATTTATTTTACTTAAAATTCTACAGACATTAATTTTAGACATAATATAATAATTTTTTTTACCGCACCTCGTGGTAGCTCTTCAGGAACAGTGAAACAACTAATTCTTTTTTTAACATACTCGAAAACACCAAACGCAATCGGAAATCACTCGGGAAAACTGGTTAAGATCGTTTATAATCTACGACATGAAACTTTCTGCATTACAGCCTGCATCCTCGTAAGGGATTAACGTAAGCTGCTTACAACCTGCGTCATTGTAAGGGAAAACAGTGAGCTCAACAAAATTTTTTGTTTATTTTTATACGAACAGCATAATAGTAAGCACTTACTTTAGCGCATTTGTTTTATCCTGCTTCTAAAAACACGAAAATTTTTTACTGGGTAGAGCTTCAACATCAAAATTCGATATTGCGTCCCTTATGCCTGTGCCAAATTTCATTGAATCGGAGCACTAAGTAAGAAATGGTCGAACTGTTTCCAAAACTTATCTGGTAACGTAAGACTTACATATACGTCCACATTTGCATGGAGGCATATGTACGCAACAGGCGAATGTTTTTTTTACTTATTTTGACTACGCAGTTAAATAGTTAAGGGACATATATGACCATATATAATACAGTATATGACCATAAATAGTCTAAAATATGTTCGGATGCGACTTTGAGGTTATATGATCCTGTATGATTATCCCTATGGGGAATGGGACCGGTTCTGCGTGTGCCACAGGATCGGTCCCTTCGTGCCAGAGACCGGTCCTCTGCTAAACCCTACCCTATGTAAACAACTGGCAACTTTAACATTGGCTTGTCATAGGAGGGGGGTAATTTGTCCTGCTTTAAACCACATAGTGGCATACCACATGACTAACCAAAGATGGGCGTATAAAATAAACGAAAACTAAACAGCTTCCAATGGGAAAAATTCTGGCCAACTGGCTTTTTCTTGTTAATAAGCATTCTGGTTAAGTGGTATGTCCTCCCTTTACCATTCACAGGATTGGTAATTTTAGGACAATTGACACTGCTTCACAGGATTGGTAATTTTAGGACAATTGACACTGCTTAACCCACTTCAGGATTGAATTATAACGGACCTGTGATAAGTCCTTCTTTAACCAGTCACTTTTAGGTCAATTGACTCCTCATTCCCCATAGGGATATTATATGGGTTTATATTAAACTGTTTATGATCCTGTATGATCAATTATACCCATATATGCTCATAAACAATCATATATGTTCTTATTTGCTACCGTTTTCATTTGATGTACTTTAAGTTATGTTATTATAATATATGAACATGAATGATTCCATGTACGAGCATATATTGTTTCATAAATCAGCATGTACGATGATGTAAGTCATGTATGGAAGCATATATGGGTTCATACATGCAAACAAAAAGTTCATATATGGTAATGTATGATTTCATACATTGAAATATATGCTAAATATGGTTCCATATATGATATTAATATCATTATATGACTTCATATTATGTGTTTATATATTTATTTATATATCGTTGATGAAATTTATGTTCATGTAATGAACAATTATTGTTTCTTAAAGTTGTTAAAAGCTACATTTCTAAGTCGGATAATCTGAAACTGATTTTATTTTAAAAAGTCTTTAGAGCATTTTAACTCTAAAGAGACTCGCTAATAAAAACATTGAAGTTTTGTTTCAAGTTATGTTTTCTTTATATTCAAAATAGAGATTAAAAAATATTCAGTTGGTTTTTTGCAAAAATTTGTTGCAAATTTGTTTTATGATCTGTGATATACACGGTTACGCGGTTTTCTTCACCACTAAATTTTTGTGGTGTATTTGAAAATCTCAATAAAAAAAAGGCTTATTTTGAATTTTTTTTTTTGAAATTTAAGTCAAACAAAAATAAGAAAATAGAAGAATTTGCTATTTTAATAAGAACTTTGTTGTTTATTTTTATATTTTTTGAAAACAACAAAAATAAAGAATAAAACATTAAAAAATAAATAAATGAACTAAAGAATATGGTCCATATGGTATGAGTCATATATGGCAATATCTCCTCAATTTTCGGATTCGAACATATATTACACTTCATATATGATAATATATGATAATTTTTAAATGATCAATCAATTTCTAATTAAAAAACATAAAAAATCCAACTTAGCATTTTTCATAACTTAACAAAAATAAAAACGGAATCGTGACTTTTGCGTAAAATGTAGTGTATACTAAAAATATTTAAATTTTTTGATTATGCATCAAAGCATTGTTAAAATTAAACTATAAAAACCGGGGATAATAAGATTTTTATTTATTTTTTTGTTTGCGATTTTTAATGCAATAGTATAATTTTAAATGCTTGATCATATGAATGTGTTTTTTTAAAGGAAACTCTGTTACTTAAGCGGGAATTACCGGGATTATGGAAAATTCAAAAAAAGAGTCCCACTTTCAGGGAAACGAGAATGTACGGGTAAAGAAAAAACCGTTATAACGACCCGTTTAAAAGTTGTTAAGCTTTAAAAAGAAAAGTTTTATTAGTTTACTTAAAATTTTTATTACATTTCGTCCACTAAAATTATCTCTGTGTACATAAAAAACACTCAAAATCTGCAAATTTTTGGGCCAAGCGGCATCGTGTGGCGTAGGAATATTTAAATAAAAAATTGCTCTGTTATTTTACCCTTTTATTTCGAAAAATTCTTTCAAACTTTAATGAATTTCTGTGAAAAAATATTACCAAAAATTAAAATTATCTTGAAGGAAACAAGATAAAAAAAAAAATATATTTATAACTAAAAGTATTTTTTATAGATAAAATTATTCAAAACATTCAGATTTTGGTGTAGAAAAAAATCATGAGAATGAAATAGTTTTTATATTTCTTTTCAGTTAGCTTGATACACTCGTAGAAATAAACCTGTTAAAACAGTGAAAAAGCTACTAAAAATTAGTAAAGTTTGATACACTCGCAGAAATAAACATGTTTAAAACAGTGAAAAAGCTACTTAAAAATTAGTTAAAAATTATAATACAGAAATTTTTGCTCAAATTATCAGATTTTTATTTTTTTTGCTAAATAATGGTAAGACAAGAAAAAATAAATCTGTTAAAATTAGAAAATTTTTGCTATATTCCAGTTAAATTTTAGCTAATAGAAAATAGCAATTTACTCTGCTAAAATCAGCCACAACTTTTTCTTCATATTTGTAAAAAAAAAAAAACAGCAAAAAAAACTTGTAATATCAATAAAGTTTTGCTGTATCAACCATAAATTTAGTTGAATTCAATAACAGAAAGTTTAGGTAAAACCAACAGAAATTGTTTGCTAAAAAACTGAAAACTTACGATTTTAAACACCAGATTTTAATTCGCATAAAAGAATTCTTAAAAAATTAAAATTTTTTTTTTGTGATTTGTTATATCTACTAATATTTAGCATATATTTTTTTTGCTGATTTTAGCAGACTAATTTTTTAGTTTTTATTATCTATAATTAACCTCAAATATAACTACATATATGTAGATTCAAAAATTTTTTTTTGCGTTTCATACCTTACGAATATATAACAACGTCAATTTGAAAAGTGTTTACTAATTTCTATTACTTAAGCAGAAAAATTTAGAGTTAAGTATAATTTCTGACAAAAATAAATGCTTCTTAAATTGTAAATGTTTCAGAAATAAATTTATTTATTTAAAAAGTTCTCTCTTTTTCTATAAAAAATCTCTTAATGGTTTAAATATTCTTTGTCCTACAAGAAGTAGAAAATGGTTACACTTAACAGATTTCTAAAGCTTCAGATGAAAATTTTTAACAATTTTATTATTTTTTTTATTTTTATATACATCGACTCTATTTTTATGTTATTTTTAACTTATAACGAGCTTTCAACCTCCGTATATTTACAAAAATAAAGCAAATCAATCATATTAGCTAGGTCGATACTAGTACTTCGATCTGGCTAAAGATCTCATCTAAAGATCTTTTTAACGTTCCATTATTTTTCTCATCACAAACCCCTCGAAATTATAGCGTTTTCTAAAGGGTATCATGAATGTTTGAAAAATATTCTTTTATCAAAAAACAGACTAATTCACTTAAAAAGGTTTTTATTATTTTCATGAAATACTTTAATTTTATCGATATTATTATAATTTTCAAGATTCAATATTATTAGAGTAAAGTCAAATTTGTTGCTGTATAAAAAAATGTTTTTCGAATATCTTGCAAGACATTCGTGCTAAACTTTAGTGTTTTGTGCTAAAAATCTGGTATAGAGGTTAGTTTAAAAATTCTAAGACCAAAACAAATTTCGACAACTTTTTAATCAATAAAAAATAAATAATCAATAAAAAATAGAATATTTGTGTTTGTTAGTGTTGGTCACTTCTGAGTATAATAAAGTGCCATTTAGCTGCATTACATTCGAGGTCATACTTGGGTGTGTTCGCTAAACTGCCATGACATTATTATTGTTACACTTTGTAATGTAAGAAGAAGTGCAGGTTTGATTCTTACAGCCGGCAGGTTGTTGAAAAATGTATCATATATAGACAATCTGACAATTATAAGACACAAATAATAATACAACTTAAATTGAAAATTACTGATGACGACTGTCCAAAAAAAGGCAGAATTGAAAATTAATAGTGTATATAGTTTTAAGAGAAAAACGTTTATTTTTCATCTTAACCTCAACCTTTCTAAAAAATCTTTAAATTCTGTATACTTTTTTCTAAGCATTTTTTTAAACATTAAACGATACATAAAACGATTTAATAAACAAAATTAAAATATATTTTTATTTAAATACAAATTTTTCTCGATTTAACTTTGTTTTCTAACAATTTGGTATTCTTTTAGAAAGTTCATTAATTGAGATCCACTCCTAGTGTGGACGTTTTGAATATTTTTATATAACTTGTTAAAATTAGTCGCTACAAGAAAATTATCTACAGCCCGAAAATTTTCAAGTAGATTGGCCTGTAAGCTGATGTTTTTGGACTTTAAATAATACCTACTATATTGCCCAAATACCAGTTGCATGGCCAAATTAGGGAACACTTCACTTATAAAAATGTAATCTGGAAAAATTTGCAAAATATATTTTGCTGAATATTTGCAGACGAAAAACAGAAAACAAAAACTGTTATATTTATAAACCTTTTGTAATATTTACGTTAAATTAGTTAAATGTAAATAACAGTATATCCTGCTAAATCAACAGAAATATTTGGTAAAAATTTGTAATTGCTGAATTTAAAAGGGTAGCTTTTAATTCGAATAAAAAAAGAATAACAAAAAAAATTTTTTTTTCTTTCCACTAATATTTAGCAAAATAGTTGGCCAATTTTAGCAGATTAAATTCATAATTAATAATAAAGAAAATGCTGTGCAAGTATAACTAAAATTTTGTTAATTTAACAGATTTATTGTTGCTGTTCATACACTCGGGGAACTTCTGCTTAAAATATATGTAGTTTTTTTTTTTGTTATAGCTTAACTAATACTCAGGGGATGCCCCCTACTCATGCAGTGCATTGTATTGATCAGGAAAGTAGGGTATGGGAAGGAGGAAAGAGGTGTAGTGTTTGTGGATATTTGATTTAAATTTTTATAAATTGTAAGTAACAGGGAAGACTTCTGCGGGAAGTTTGTTCCACATACGAATCGTTCGACTAAAAACGAATTTTCTCTGTAATGCGTTGTGCTAAACACAGGACAACCAAGTCTTGCACCGTTTAAGAAAACCGAGACACTTGAATGCCTCTTTCGACACTTGAAATACGTGCTTATCCCAACGGACATCACACTGTATTCTTATGCACAGAACATCCAGAGTATCCGATTCCTCAATACCTATACCATCCATAGCTACAGAAGACAATGTTTAATTCCGTCTGTGGGTTAACATACAACATTGTGTCTTGAGTGCATTAAATCAACCTTGTTCGCGCGACCCCACTCGGAGATTGAAGAAAGGTCTTAATTGAGTGTGTCATTCATGTTCTGCCGCATGCCCTCTATCTCCAAAGAGCTTGGCCTGTGATCGAATGAAAATGAATGACAATTGTTGTGCGGTCTCTGAGAAAACTCGTTATAAATCGAGAGAAGACATTACCGACACCAAAAGCAACTAGCTAAGTCACGAGTGCCTCGTGCCACACACGATCGAATGCCATAGAAATATCTGGAGCAACCACTTTAGTCTCACCAAAAGGGTGGAGTGACCGGCTCCAACACATTAATTTCATTCATTTTTTTACAGTATTTCAAAAAATAAAAAAATAGATGTTTGTTTATTGTTTACTACATATGTGCTTAATTTTTACTACAATTGTTGTTAATTTTTTGGACATTAAAAAACAAATGACAATGTTAGTTGAATTTACTAAAATGTAAGTCGTCCTTTTTTTAAGTGAAATTTCATTTAGGTGTACTCTAAGCGAATTATATGCAAAACATTAATGAATTTTTGCATTAGATCTATGAAATGTCACTAAAATTCGTTGATTGAAACATTTTCGTGAAACATTTTCTTAACACAATTCAGTTGTTGGTAAAATTTTATGGAAAATTTCATGTAGAAAATTTTCATTGTGGGGCCTTGTGGTATAATGGTTAGCACGTTGTTACACAGATGGTCACGGGTTCGTTACCCGTTTGCTATGTTTGAGTCATTTCATCTTGCAGCAAGAATTTTCAGAGTTTTGCTTCTCTTTAAAAATAAAAATTTCATTAAAACTGCTCCCAAAAAAACTTTCTCTGTGTACTACTTAACATTTAGCAAAAAAAAAAACTGCATATTTTTTTCCTTCAACGTCATTTTGAACTAATTTTTAAGTTGCTATATTTGTGAAGACACAATAAAGATTTTACTTTCTAGGGTTAATAAATCCAGAAATGCTTTAAAATTTATTACAAAACTGAAATGAGAAAAATGTTGTAAATCATGCTTAAATTTGCCGCTAGCCCAATATCATGTTTTGCATTTCATTTTCTCAGTATTAAACAGGTCAATTGTGTTGTGCCATGACTATGATAACGGCTTTAACTAACAATTTTACATGTACTAAAGAGTGTTTTATCACATTATGTGAATCTTGTTTAGCCCTTCTTTATGCTTTGGCTTTTCATTTTCCTAAGAAGTTGACAATAATGATAAAAATCTAGATGGCATCTCAATATGAAATTCTTAATAACTTGAAACTTAAGAGCAAAGTTAAACCATCAACGAGACAACATTTCATTTACGATTGTTGAGTTTTCATCTTTTAATAATTCTAAGAAATGAATGAATGCATCTTAAATGCAGCTTTATTTCATGATGCTTATTATAGTTTATAGGAAGTGGTAATAAAAGGTTAATGTCTCGTTTATGGTTTGCGGATTATTAGATTTCTAGTTAACTTTAAAATAAAATTAATAAATTTAAATATTTTTGTAACTTACCATATTGAATGATCCTTTTCGAATTCGTATGCTGTTTTCCATAATTTCTCAATGGGTTCCATTTTTTCAACAATTTCCGCCAATGTTGCAAATGGTGAAACATCAATTTGTAACAATTGTTCTTCAACATTAATTGCTTTGGCTTCGCGACTTAAATTCTATAGAAACACATTTTATGGAAACAAAACATAAAATACAATAAACAAACAATAAAGAAAAACTAATTTCAGTGACAATAGCAACCAAATAAAGGCAACCTCCTTTGAACATAAATATGTATGAATCCATCTATCTGTAAAGTAAAATCCAACCATACCTCAATAACATCAAATAGTTCATCAACAGTTTCGACACGTTCTTTAAGCTCGTCTAAAGTCAGAACATCACGTGTTTCTTTAACACGAAAACCATCCATACGACGCTTTTCATATAAAATTAATTGTTCGAATTTAATGCGTTTTTCACTAGAACATTAAAATAAAGACATAAATTAAATAACCAGCTTTTAATTATGGCAAACAAAAAAAGTCTATTGCAGACGTTTGTGGGTAACTTACCGCAAAGCCAGTTCCAAATTATCACGAACAACACTTAAACGAGCTGCACTTAAATCCAAAACATCTTCCAATTCTGATGGCAAGAGAAATGTTCGTGTATTGAGATGTATATTTTCGCCTATATTGAAAGACATAAATATGTTATAAGTAGGGCAAGGAATTTCATGAAACTAAAAAAAAGCAAAAATTAAAAATGTTCACTAAAGACATGGTAAATGTGCACTAAAAGGCATACTTTCTGCAAAATTTAGAAAAATATAGAAACAAATCTAATTTGGCATCTATTTTCTCCAATAGGAACATAATCTTGTGCATTGTTTCAGTAAAATTTTATAATGCAAAAACGGTTTTGCTAAAATCAAAATATAAAAATTTATTCAAAATTTTATTTTTTTTACAAATTAACAATGAAAATATTGGCAATTATGTAATAAAATGGAAAATATGCATAAAAAGTCAAAATATGCAATTTTTTCCCAAAATATCGCTCATTTACATCAATAACGTCATAACTCAAAAATATTGATTTTGTAGAAAAGAGTTTAAAATTTTCAATTTACTCCCACCTTGAAAAAAAAAAAATAACGACATAATTTCTCTCAAGAGGTGAGTATACAAGATATCAATACGAATTTTTTACACAATATGATACGTGATATAAAGAATAATTCTGCGTCATTAACTCAAAAATCGTGTTTTGTTTTTAGTTGTGACGTTCTTGAAGTAAATTTTGTTCTAAATTTGATGATTTAGTACAGGGTCGTAACCATAAATTTATATTGGGGTCACGATTTTTTTTATTTTTTCGACCGATGTGAAGTTACCCCACTTTAACTGCATGGGTAATACCTTTTTGTGAATTTTTACATTATTGTATATTACCCCATTCCAGCATTCTATTAATGTACAGAAAAGTTTTGCAACATTATAAGTTAGTGAACACAATTTAAATTAAAGATAGTTTAGGATTTTATAAACTTTTTTAAATGAACATTTTTCCGTCAAAGTAAAGTTAACCCACTTTAGCTGGCCCACTTTTTAAGAAAGCGAATATGTACCAAAACGTATAGAATAATAAAAAAAGAAAAAATAGTGAAATATGTCAAATATGACAAATATATTTAATAAAATTAATTTAAAATAACATTTAAAGCGGCAATGGTTTTGTATACTAAAACCCGCTTTCTTGATATTTTCGAAATAGTTGGTGGGTTAGCATATGTTTTTAAAACCTAAGCGAACTTTATCTGTCAAGTTTTTACGGCTTTTGAATAAAACTACATTAAAAACTTTTCAAAAAATACAAGGACGCAATCAGAGCACAAGGACATCAAACTGAATCAAGAGGGAATCCTTAAAAAAGAGGTAAGAAAAAAAATAAATTTCTTTGAAAAACTTCCTCACTCTAGTTTTTATATACGCTACCAAAAAATACATCGCAGATTTGCAAAAAATTTTAAGGACGAAATCAGGATACAAGCACTTCAAACTGAACCATAATGGGGAAAATTTAAAAAAATCTTAGGAAAATTTCCTAACTACAATTTTAATATATGTTATTAAAAAAGATATCAGAAAGTTAAAAAAAATATCAGGAACAAAATCAAAGCACAATGACATCAAACTGATCCATGGGTATATCCTCCAAAAGAGGGAAATTTCAAACAAATTTTAAAAATCTATAAAAATTTCTTCACTCCAATTTTTATATATGTTATCAAAAAAGATATCGCAGATTTGGGAAAAAAAGGACAAAATCAGGATACAGAGATATCAAATTAGATCATGGGTGTATCACTCAAAATTTCAAAATAAAAAAAATTAAAAATCTTAAATATCTTAAGAAAGTTTTCTCACTCGAGTTTTTACATATGTTAATGAAAAATACATCAGAAATATGTGAAAAAAATTCCAAGAACGAAATCGGAACGCAATTACATCAAACTAAACCATGGCTGTATTCTTCAAAAGAGTTAATTTAAAATAAATTTTAAAATTCGTACGAAAATTTGCTGTGTACAGTCTTTATATATGTTATCACAAAATATATCGCAGATTTGTGAAAAAAATTTCATTGACGAACTCAGGATACCAAGATATCATACTGAACTATGGGGGTATCCTGAAAAGAGGGAAACTTCCAAAAATTCACTTCTTATGAAAGTTTACTTACTCCAGTTATTGTATATGTTATTAAAAGAATATCAGAAAGATGTGAAAAAAAATTTCAAGGACGAAATCAGGACACAAGGGCATATCAAACTTAACCAAAAAAAAAAAAATTTATATATATTATAAAAATATATATCGCAGATTTGTGAAAAAAAAAATTCAAAGAAGAGATAAGGATCCAACGATATCATACCAAACCATGGGGGTATCCCTATAAAGAGAGAAATGAAAAAAAAGATATATTGAAAATCTTAGGAAAGTTCCCTCACTCCAGTTCCAGTTCCCCCACTTCCAGTTTCTCTCTAGTTTTTTTCGGAATTTGAATTTTTATTTATTTTTTGTTTTAGTCATATTTAGCTTCGACCGATGCACAGTGCGAGATTTTGTTAATTTACGACGTCGAAACCTCAAAAAAAGTTTGTTTCTTTAATAAATTTTTGAATGGGAATGATAAAAACACTTCCAATAACACATAAATGCAACTTAAACAAAATAAATGCAAACAGGAAGAACATAACGGCACTTCAAATGTTGCACTAGTTTCTGTCCGTAAAAAAGTTGCCTAATGTTGTGTAATAGTATTCTAAGTTTAATTATTTTTAACTTTTTTGTTTTTTTGAATATTTCATTCAATCTTTTTTTGTTTAATGAAATTAGTTATGTACTAACTAAATATTTTATTAAATTAATGTAAAAAACTCTGACGTAATAATTAAAACGTGATTTCTAAAGACCATCTTTTGAAACAAAATTTGAAAAAAAAAATAATTTTCATTGGACAAAAAAGTGCTAATGCCGATCAGTGCAAGTGATCCCACTATATGTGTTGCAACCACTTAATCACTCTGTTTAAATAATCTAAAAAAAAATTGTGCTATAAATTGCGACAAATATTTTATATTTGATTTTTTCATAATGAGTATTCAAATTTTGCGTCAACAAATTTTCAATGTTTGGGTACTAACAGAAAATATAAAAAATGTGAGAAAGTTTTAAATTTTATTTTAGGAAATATACATAAGTACTGGATCAAACAAATCTATTAACTTAAAAGAATTAAACTTGTTTGTTAATCGAATTTGTCGAGATTTTAACTTAAAATGGCTCAAGTCATGTACAAATAAACTGGTATTTTCAAATAAGAACAGTGATTGGTTGGCGAGTACAATTAATTTGTCAAAATTTATTTGTGATGTAACTGTTTCATCTTCAAAGAATAAATGTGGTAGACCAGCAAAAGATTTTCAAGATTGTTCTGAAAGAGTGAAGCAAAAAAAAGCAAAAGAGCTTTTAAATACAACTGACCCCAATAAGTTGCTAATGGCAGCATCAATGAAATTGCATTCATCTGGAAAACGATCTTCTGCTGCAATTGTAAATGAACTCGTTATGGCTTCACCCAGAAGAGGTACATCAATAAAAAAGAGCAGAATAACTACAGAAAATCCAACGAATCTTTCTTCTGACCAGGCACTTGCAATGATAATCGATCTAGATTTATCAACTCACCGATATCGACTTCTAAAACAGTATGTGATGCCAATAAATTCAAAGATATATAAATGCTATGATTTTGTAAAAGTTTCCAAGCGTAATTGCTACCCTGATGAAATAACTGTTACTGAAACCTATGCCGATATTAAGTTGCAATCAGCTATTGATCATACTATTTTAAGACTATGTTCTACATTAAGTGAGGTATTTGAGTTTTTACCTGATAACTTAGAAGATGTACAAATAATAATTAAATTGGGTTGTGATGGTGCTGAACATAACAAATACAAACAAAAATTCAGTGATGAAGAATTTTCGGACGATAATTTGTTTAGAATTTCTATGGTCCCCCTGGAAATGTTTGGTAAGAACCCAGTTAATAACCAAAAAATTGTAATTTGGAAAAACCCTGCACCTTCATTAACCAGATATTGTCATCCTATCAAACTTATATTTGCTAAAGAAACTAAAGAATTCATTTCACAACAAGTAAAACTTATAGAGGATCAAGATAAAGTGCTTGTTCCAACATTGGTAGTATTAGGACAGAAAACCTTTAAAGTAACACCAACTCTAATTATGTGTATGACTTGATGGAAAAGTATGCAGTGCTTTGTCCAATTATTCTACCTCTCAAGTATGTTATATATGTGGAGTAACACCGACATTTATGAATAACCCAACTGTAATTTCACATAAATCTGTTGAAAAAAAAAAATGCTATCCTTTGGTCTTTCACCTCTTCATGCATGGAGTGTATTTTACATATTTACTATAGGTTGGATATACAAAAATGGCAAGCCAGAGGAGAAGAGAATCAAGCTAAGTTAATAGAAAGAAAAAAGAAAATACAAAAGAGATTTAAAATAGAAACTGGATTGCTGATAGATATGCCAAGACAAAGTCAGGTAATTCTAACGATTAAAACACGGCCAGACGTTTCTTTCGTGACGCAGAGAAGTCAGCTGATATAACTGGAGTTGACTTAGATCTTATAAAGCGATTTTGTATAATATTGGATTGTTTGGGATCAGGCTATGCAATAAACTCTAAAGCATTTGAGGAATTTGCAATAAACTACAAGAAATATTTATTTAGATAAATATCCTTGGTATTTTATGCCTGTGACTGTTCACAAAATACTATTTCATGGAAAAGATGTTATAGAAAATTGCATATTACCAATCGGACAATTGTCCGAAGAAGCGCAGGAAGCTAGGAATAAGGACTGCCAAAAATATAGAGAAGATTTTACAAGAAAAACCTGAAGAGTGCACACAAATACTGATTTGTTACATCGACTACTTATTTCATCAGATCCTTTAATATGTAGTTTCCGAATGCAGCCTAAAACTAAAAGAGAAGTGTTATCAAAGGAAGTATTAGCTCTACTAGAAGATCCAAAAATTAACAATGACGACACGGAATTGGAATAAATTTATTTCTATAATTACTTTATATACTTGCATTATTTTATCTTAATATTTTTTATAGTTAAACTTTATTTTTATTAATGTGAATTTCTATTAATTATAATTTTTGTTACTGTAAACTATTATTTTTTTTAATAAAATTAATTACATCTCAAAATTTAAAACTAAAAGAAACAATAACATTTGTAGTTTTCATTATATATTCACTAAAATAATTCGTGTGTATTTTTGCGTGGTTGTATCCTTAAAGATACAAGGAGCATTTTAGGGTTAAAGTAAGAGGACAATTAATTTTTTTAAAATTTTATTTTTAATTTAAAAAAGGTTATTATGCAATTTTTCGATATTGTACAACAAAAGAAGTAATATTTTTTTTATAAATATGGGGGGGTGGGTGTGGCAGTGGCACGATTTCGCCCATTTTTTCAGAAAACGTGCGCCTTACCATATAACCATCTTGAGCCAAAATTCAAACATCTACCTCTATTAATTAAAGAAATACGGAGTTTCAACGAACTAAACTGTGAAAATATTCCACTGTGCGATGTGGTGAAAAATGAATTGCTGCCGGTTAAAAAGTTATAAAGGTAATGTAATATTTTTTACATGATACGTAAAAATTTAAAATTTTTTATTTTGAAAATAAAAATTATCCGATATATCGCTACACATTTAAAAGTTGTTAAGCTTTTAAATTAGATTTTTTATTCTCTTTTTTGAAGAGTTTTATTTCAACGTTTTATAGTTTTGCGTTTTTTAATTACAATTTTATTACAGAATTTAATATTTTTTGTTCAATTTTATTTATTGTATTTCTCTGAATATGAAGCTTTTTCTCATCAAAACATTCTAACTTCTATAAATCTGAAATATACATTTTGAGGTGAAATTTCGACTTTCTTAACAATAAAAATGTTTTTTTTTACCAAAACGCTGTAAAAACTAAACTTTCAAACTTCCAAAGGCGACATGAAAAATTGTACATTGTTTAAAAGCGAACATAAATGTTTAAACCTCTGATAACCAGTTTTGCCATTACAATTTTTATAAATTTCCGTGGGATAAAATTATCAAAAAAAAATGTTCTTTAAATCTAATTTTAAATTAAGAAAAAATCCACGGAAGCAGAGATTTTTTATAATTAAAAAAAATATTCAGAGTCTAAAGCATTTTTTATGGATAAAATATTTTTAATTTTTAAGACTTTCCATAATATTTGTCATCACCAGAGAAGACCAATTTGCCGTTTTGCTTTTTTTTGCCATTTTTTTTCATCTTTGGGCTTAAAGAGCTTTCTCTTTAGATTTTTAAACTTTAAATCGTCCTTTTCATATTTTATTTGCTTTAATGGCTTTTTTCTCATTTTTTTTTCCTTTTGCTCTTAAGAAGTATAATTCACCTTTTGTGCAGATTTGCTATATGTTGACTTTTTTCTAATTTTTTTTTGCCATAAACGTAATGGATTTTGGTATTTTTATCTTCTCTGGTCATCAGAAACCCCTCAAAACTAGAATGTTTTATTGCTAAAACCGGCTTAGAGTTGCAAGTCTTTCACTATTAATTATTTTGCACAACTTAAAGCCGAGCTAAAAAATTTAAAAATGGAAGAATTGCAACTTTTTAATCAAAAAAATTCTGTGTATAATTTTCTAATTTTATTAAAATTATTAAACATTTTTAAAATGTTGTCAAATAATTTTGACCACTGCACTGTGTCAGATTTTAGTAATTTAGAGGGACTAAATTCTATAATTCAAAAACGAGTAGAGATAATTCCATGTTTTTTGGAACACTTTATTTTTATGACCTAACACAACTTGTGTGAAAATCTTGAGGTGGGCGTGGCAATATAACGCCTACCTCTCATACAAATTTTAAAATAAATTTTTTTTGTTTTAACTTTTAACAATTGATATTTAATAAAATAAACTATTTTAGTAAGAAAAATGTTTTTGTGGGCATGGTCAGCTTTATTTCAAAAAATAGCAAGATATTTTGTTTTTTTTTTATATTAATTAACTTAATTCATATATTAACACATATTGATATATAAAAGTAAAATACGGTTTCATTCTTCATCAGAATCAGTGAAATATATTTCTGGATCTTTCAATAGTGTTAAAATTTCTTTTGTTAAAATCGCTTTTTTTGGTTTTAGGTGGCTTGCGCAAACTGCATATAACTGGATCTGATGATGTTAGAAGTCTATGTAGTAAATCAGTATTTGTGTGAATTCTTGATGTTTTTTTGGTAAACTTTTCACTATAATTTCTATTGTCCTTATTTCTAGCTTCCTGAGCTTTTTCAGACAACTGTCCAATAGGAAGTATACTACTTTCTATTATTTTCTTTCCATGGAGGAGAACCTTATGAACTGTTACTGGCATGTTGTACCATGAATAGTTTTTTAAATATATATATTACTTATAATAATATATAATATAATATATATATTATTATATATTATATATATTAATATTATATATTACAATGAAGGGAACCGCATCAAGTTTCTCAGAAATTAATAAAAAAAACGTCTTCTAGAGTTAAGCATAATCTTAATACAGAATGATCCAACAGTGACTGTAGGCTAATATCAGCATAAGATTCAGTGATATTAGTATTACGTGGATAGCACAAACGCATTGATTTGTTGACTAAATCATAGCATGGTAATATCTTAGAACTAAAATATTTAAATGTTGTCTTAACATACGGTAATTATGAGTTGATAAATCACAATCGATCATAAGAGCTAGAGCTGCGTCAGGAGAAAGCCCTACTTGATTATCTTGAATACCAATGATTTTTTTACCTCTTTTTGGAGAAGCTGTAATTAGTTCGTTAACGATTGCAGCCGACGAACGCTTTCCCGATGACCGAATTTTAATTTCAGCTGCCATTAATACTTTTTCATGGTCTGACGTATTTAAATATTTCTTTGCTTTTCTTTTTTTTGTTCTTTCGCAACAAACTTCAAATGTTTTTTTTTTGCCTTCCACGTGTTGTTTGAGTGTTGACATCACAAACAAATCTTGTTAAATCAATTATAGTCCCAAGCCAATCAGCATTCCTTTCCAAAAATCTCAACTTCTTTCCGTGTGCTTTCTGCCATTTTAACTTTAATTTATGGCAAAACGTACTTACAAAATTATGTAATGTAGTTAAATCTACAATTTTTTTGGTACCAGTACTTATATATCCACATATAAAATCAAAAACACGGTCATGTCTTTCATTTTTCTCTGTCGACAACCAGACTTTGAAAATTTCACTTTTAAAAATTTGATTGGACATGATAAGTTTTTGGGTCGGCTTTATCCGGGCGCAAATTGGCGCAGGTTTTTTTTTTTTCTGTTCCTACAAAAACAAATGTTTCTTAATAGTGTAGGTTTTTTTTTTTCTGTTCCTACAAAAACAAATGTTTCTTAATAGTGTAGTCTTAAAATTTTCACTAAATGCGACTAAATACTATATTTTCTTTCCCATTTAATATTTCGTAATTAGAAAGAATCTTACCTTAAATGGATGTCACGGTTATCACTTCAAATTTAGTTTTAAACCATTTATTTGAAAACACTTTTCAACTATTGTTAATTAACTGTATTGTTTTTTTTATATCCAAAAAGAATTGTGGAAAAAGAACATGAAACACCAAAAATAAAAACTTTCAAAGTTAACATACTTTCAACAACCACTATAATGAGTTTTTTAAGTCTTCAAAACATTCAATTTTGTGATACCGTTATATTTTTGTTGTTTACAATATTTACTTTAAACGTTGTTTTTATTAATACCAGCGTTGTTATTAATCGTATTCAATAAACTTTTTGAAAAAGGAGACAACATTTTTTTTAATTAAATCCCGCTAAAATATCCAAATCTGACACTGTGCACTGCCTTGATTCAGTAATATATTATTGAGAAAAAACATGCATTTACATGTAATTTCTTGCCCTAGTTAGAAGGTTGACAAACAGGCAAAAGCTGGTTTAAGAAGCATACACAATAAAAAAATATCCCATCAAAAGAAAGCAGAAGTCCTGCAAAACTAACAGTTTTTTTTATCAAATACCAAGTAGCAACAGGACCGAATTACAATTTGATAAAGTTATATGAGCTACTCAGAGGATAGTCCGGTGAACTCGAATTTTTTAAATTTTTGATGTTATGATGTATGTTGATGCTCGTTGTATCGTAATGTTAATTAAACACAGGCGCGGATACAGGCGGAGGATGAGGTTTATATATTATAATAATTATCCCCCCCAAACCGATTGAAAGAAATAAAAAATATAGTACGACACAAAATTACATAAAAATTACAGGGTTTGGAATTTTAAATCATGATTAAATTAAAACTGTATACCAATTAAATTTTCTTCGGTTTGCCATATACATTTTGGCAAACATATTAATTGCCAATTTGGAACCAAAAATGTCTAACGAGTTTCAAAAATTTCCTAAAATAAAAGTTAATTTAATTTATAGTTGTTGGAATATTTTGTATTAATCACAAACAGTAATGAAGGAATTTGCAGTTAAAGTGCGAAAGTGTTATTGTAATTACGATAATTAATATGAACGTAATAGTTTTCAGCTTTAGTTCCTTCAAAGTCTTCCGAAATTTAATTGCTACAAACATTTATAAAAGTATACAAGTTTGCAAAAACGGTTTATTATGGCAGAGATACAAATTTTAATTCTAAGAATATAATTGGAAAATTGGAAATATTTCATAACAAAAACTTTCCCTACTTTTGATCAAAAAGATTTTTTTTTTTTATATTTTGATCTTATGATATGCTTTGCTTTTACAAAACTATACCTTTTGCAATTGTAATTAAGAAAATATCAATTAAATTTCAGCTTTTTCATTTGAAATTCAGAAAGTATGAATTGAAAATCAGAATATCCGTAGAAAATGAAATTTGAATTTCAGAAAATATTAAGTGAATATTCATAAAACATCATTTGAATTTCAGAAAATATTAAATGAATGAAATTCGGAAACTCATCAAATGTTATTCATAAAATATAAATATAAATTCAGAAAATATCAATTGAAACTTCCAAAATATCACTCGAAATTCAGAATATATCAATTGAAATTCAGAAAACATTTAATATCAATTTCATTTAACATTTTCTGAATTTCAATTGATATTTTTTGAATTGAAAATGATATTTTCTGAATTTCAAATAATATTTTCTGCATTTCAAAAATTTCAACTGCTGTTTTTTAAATTAAAAATAAAAATTCTGAAATTAAATTGTTATTTCTGAATTTTAAATGGAGTTTCTGAATTTAAATTGACCTGCAAAAGGTGTAGATAAATCCCCAATCAGGATTTCAAGTCTACTAAGAACTTATTCGGTGTAAAACTTATTAGTTTAAGGTCACTGTTATAACAATAAAATTTAAAATTCAGAATTTTTCAAATTATAAAATCAGAAAAATTAAAAAACTAAAAAACTAAAACAAAATTCCGAGCAATAATGCTATAAACACATAGACGACTGCAGCTACACGACTACAGCCTGTCAAAAATAAAATACACACGTTTATATGAAAACGATTATTTTGGCACCAACACACTACACGGCTACCCGACTACTTTGCCGCTGTAGTCAACTTAGGTTAATTTCTATTTTTGTTGGCTGCAAAACAAAAATAGTGTTGACAATAAAACAAAATATGTAACAAATTAGTGCTTAAAATATTTTATTTTGTTAAACACAAAAAACGTCGCAACATCAAATGGTATAATTGCATTAATATTCAAGAGGGGTTATATAAATTTATTTTCACGTTATAATAATGTATTATAAATAAGTAATTGTATTTTTAAGTGAACTTTATATACGTGTCTACAACCAAGCATGTTTTTCTATTTTAATAAAGAAAAAAAAGATGTAATTGGCACTACTGAAACAAAAATGCATTTGTATCAGGGATGTTAAATGGAGTTTTCAATTTTGTACCAACATCCAAAAAAAATTGTACTTTTTGGACGTTGACGGCACCATTTTTTTTAAATTTATTAAAACAACAAAAAAAAAAAAAAAAAATACATAAAAATTCTCTTGTACAGAAAAAAAACACAAAACCTTCCAATAACATACATTATATGTATGAATAAAATAAGGCATAAAAAAGTCTTATGAATATATGAGACCAAATCATGGAATTATTTGTTTAGTTAATAAACTATTTGGAATTTCTACATCATAGCAGCATAAATTTGTCGCTCTTAACCAATCCTTAGTCTGTATGAGACTTGATAATGTTGGCTAATGTAGTCTGTTTCTTTCCTTAGTTTTTATTATATTTTGAAAAGAAAAAAACTCTTTCCACATTTGCAGACCAGTGTGGAATGGATAAAATTCCAGCAACGACTAGAAATGCCTGGAAACATATTGACATTCAGTTCATTTTGAAAATTAGCTACTACCGACCAAAAACTACAAACGTTTTAATTTTTTAACGACTTCAGTTAAAAAAATTTTAGTTTTTACTCTGGCTCAAGTAATATTTTTACTAAGAAGACAAAAATGGAGCAAAATTAATGATTAATCGGTTTTTTGTTAAAGTTCTGCCGATTATGGAGGCTATAACTTTTCTAAAACATTGGGTTCTGAAGAGATCTTTAACCAGATCGAAATACTAGTATTAACCTAGCTAATATGTTTGATTTGCTTTATTTTTGTATATATACGGAGGTTGAGAGCTCGTTCTAATTAAACATATATAAGATTGTTTGGAATTTTCTTTCATTTCTTTAACAATAATTTAATTTTCGTTTGAGTTTGAATTTTAACGTCTTTTTCAGACAATTGCAGTTAATACTATAATTAAAATGCAATTTTATTTAATTTAATTGTGAAAGGCGTGGTAGAGAAGAATGAGTGTATTTTCTAAAAATCATAACTACATTGCAAATATTCAATTTTTTCTGAATCAGACTGCGCAGTGTCTGGTATTGAACGTTCGTCAGTGACCCTGTTTTTTTTTTCAATTTTTGAATAATGTAATATTTGTTATGTTTTTATTTGTTCGATTGCGTCTATATGAAATTTTTCTGTGCAATCACTGACCGTGGTATAGATAAACTGATTTATAATGCCACATGCACTCGCACTACACGTTAGACAGAGCGCTTTAGCCCTCTGAGCTATAGTTAGGTCGAGTTTTGTTGTGATTAAAATTAGTTTTATTCAATACACGGTGTTTTTGTTCTTGCATACATAATCTCAGAAGTACAACTCCAACAACACAACAGTTCTATTTTTAGAAACTCACCTCACTCTAATGTCCACTGTTTTCCCATATGTTATAAGTGATGCCATATCTATATATCAATTTTCACTTCTTCAGAATTTTAATAAATTCAAAATAAAAGTGAAGTTGGCTGCAACAAGTGTCAATATATGTAAGAGCTGCCAGATAAATTTTGTAAAAAATCGTAAATTTTTAATCGATATTAAAAAAAAAAAATTGCCAACTTTATTCTTCAAAATCCTTAAAATGATGATAAATCGTAAAATCTGGCGGATATAGTTGCATATATTTTAAGAGCTCATTACATAAACGAATAAATGCAATGAAAAGGACACAATAACAATTTGTTTGCTATACTAAAAATTCAAAAAGGGGAAAAATTAAAAATTTTTAAATTGTACCAAATGAGTCGCGGTAGTACCACGGTACTTTAGAAGGTCAAAATGTACCAAAAAAAAGTACAATTGTACCAACTTTAACATCCCTGATTTGTATAAAAAACAGCTGTTGATATTTTTAAATTGAATCCTGATCAGCTGTTTACTATGCTGCTGTCGTTTCCAAAATAATAAGTAGCTGACCACACGGCGACGATTGCAGTCAACGGCATTTGCAGTCGTTGTAGCTCTGCAGTCTGCTGTGGTCTATGTGTTTATAGCATAAGTATGTAAATTGTATGACAATTGAAGTTCATATCAAATGAAAGGTATTTTAAAGACATATGTATATAACAAATTTTATTTTAGATATTTGTGTGAATTTGGAAACTTTTGGATTTTTACATTTAAGGTCATCAAAATTACCCTTAAACTATTAGCATGAACATTTAACCGGTTTGTGAAAAAATTTAATTTTTTGGATTAAATCAACTTAAAAAATCTTTTAGGCCATAACCATTCATTTAAGAGTATCAAATATCCAAAAAAAATTAAACCCCCTGACCCTCACACAACAACTCCAATAAAGCTCGGGGGATCTGCCACTGAGTATACATTAGGGTGTCCCAACAAATATGTTTGTTGGTTGCTCAAGCTTAATTTGAATGTTTATGAGGAAAAGATGAAATTCAGAGGTTGTACAAAATCGATTTTCCGCAAAAATCGGAGTTTCTGGACATTTTCTAAATTATACTTCTAACTCGGTCAATAACCAAAATTTTCTTTGCTTCTGAGTCAGCATTTTAAAGTCAACATTTAAACTTGATTTTTATGTGCATAAACCATAAGTTTCGGCAATTACGTATATTTGTGTATTAATGATGCAGTTTAAAAGATTAATAAATTTTTATTTGCCCTTACTGTTTCAAAGTTACGCCCTTTTTTAAGCGTATCCATTGTATAAAACTAATAATATTTAAAGCTTTCTGTCATCGGATTTGCTTTAAACTTTGATTTTTGTAATTTTTCGTGTTTCGCCGATTATCTATTTGTGATATTTGTTAACTAGAGCGAAAGCATAAAAACTAAACGCGAAAAATATCATAATTATGAGATTTTTTGCGTGTCAGGTGCTGGCCGTGTTTACATACAGAGAAATAAAGTGCCAACCGTATGAAAAGCGTATTTTAATGGTAAGAACTTATAAATTCAGTAAGTACAACGATATTTACATTAGATTTCAAAACATTTTGAGTGTTACAACTAAAATTTAGTTGAATTAACCGAACTTTGTTGTTAACACCAATGTTAAGTTGTGCCAACCGGCTGAAATTCGTAATAACCGAATTTCAGTTGGCAAATAGCAAAATTTTTCTCTGTGTGTACTATTTGATACCTTAAGCGAAAAATTAAGTACTAACTCAAGAAATCTTAGTTACTCACGTTCACGTTCGACTCACGCACAATCGTCCACGAAAATTTTTCTACGCACACTCATTTACGCTCACGTGCGTAAATTCAAATTTTTGTTTTGACAAAATTCTACTAACGCAAACACACTCGCACAATAATTGGACTCACACTAACTCACAAAGAATTTTTTCCTACTCACACTTACTCAAGAGAGTAAAATTTGCTTTCGCGTGATTCACGTGAAACAATCAAAATTCTGTTCATGCGCCCATGTCTAATTCAAAGTTTAAATCAAATCCGATGCAAACCCAGCAAAATATTTTTAATGTCAACTTAATAATGGCCTATTGTATTGATTATTTTTAAACGAAAAATAATCATTTACTCATAAGGGGTTAGTTAAATAATCACTTTTACGCAGCAAAATTGTACGTATATTTTATTTATTTGAATGTATGGAAATGTTTTGGGTTTAAATTAATGAGTCCTAAAACAAACAATTGGACTTAAACATTAGTAAACAGAAAACGGAGTAAGCCCAAATATATTAATGACATACCTCAAATGAAAGTTTACAGTATTGACAATCCATTCGAGTATACCAATATCATAAAAAATCAAAAATCATCAATTGCAAAAAATGATAATTCGTAAATCTCATTTTTTAACAGTTAGTATGAATTGTTCTTACTTATTTTTTATAACTTTTTGGTTTCATTTTTGTAACTTCTTATTATTCGGAATAACGTGAGCAGACTAGTAACTACTTATAAATAAACTTTTCCCAACCTAGTTTGTAACACCTTATTATTTAGGATATAATAACTGCACTTAGAATACTATGTAGGTAAAGACCACTGCAATTGTAGTTGAAAACAAATGAAATTTCACTTAAAAAAAGGATGACTTACATTTCATTAAAATCAACTAACATTGTCATTTATTTTTTAATGTTCAAAAAATGACTAACAATTTTAGTAAAAATGAACCACATGGTAGTAAAAAATTAACAAACATTTGCTTTTTTATTTTTTTAAATAACAAAAAACCACTGTAAAATATGAATATAAAATCATAAAACAGTTTATTTGATGTGGGTTGTTTTTTTAAATGAACTACGAGGTTAGTAAATATTTTAATTTGTTCTACAAATGACTGACATTTACATTAAAAATAAAGAAACTGTATTACAAACCAAAACAACTACATATTTTTAAAGCAGAAGTTCTCAGAGTGTACTTATTTTTAATTTTTTTAAGCCAGCGGGTAAGCGTGACCTCTTATAAACACGACCTCATCAATTAAAAGTAATGAGTATAAACGCCAAATAATACATAGTATTTGGTAATGAATTTTTGCTGGGAAACTGTCAATAAGCTTTTAAAATTTTTAGTTTTATACAATGGATGCAAAGCTTTTAATGGGTATAACTCTGGAACAGTAAGAGCAAATGAAAATATTTTACTTTTATGAAATTATTTAGAATTTATCTATTAACTTTTTCATGTTAACTTTTTAATTTTAGTTGACATTTTAAAAATTATAAAGCGTTATTTGCAAATTTTATTAAAAATTTAAGACAACAATTAAATATATGGTACGCAAATGTACAAAAGCATTGCCGAAACTTATGGTTCATGAATATCAAAATAAAGTTTGGATATTTTTCTTTAAAATTTTGACTTAGAAGCTAAGTAAATTTGGGTTGTTGTCCAAGCTGTAAATAAAATAAAACAAAAAGTCCAAAACCCCATATTTTTGTGAAAAATCGATTTGCGTGACCTCTTGCTTTGGAAATACCTTGCCCGATAAGTATTCAAATTAAGCTTGAGCACCCATGAAAATATAAAAACAAAAAAAAAAAAAAAATTGTGACACACTATTACTCATGTGCCAAAAGACAGATTTCAATTATTAAGTTATAAACGCGAAAAAAACAAAATTTAGTTTTACTTATGAATGAATATAAAAATTTTCCAGAAGTTAATTCGAACTCAAAAAAATTTCAAAATTTTTCTAACACTTTTAAAAAAAGACTTGGGAAAATTTTAAAATGAATCTATATCAAAATTTTTCAAAAGATAAACAAACAACTCCAACAAAATTACAATGTCTGTTTCTTGAATTAGCTATATCTGAGAAACGGTTTATCCGATTTTGATGATTTAACCCTTATGTTTACACCAAGTCTAGACACCATGGTCTAGCCAGACCCTGTACAAAACTAGACGACTTTATAGGAAAACGTATAAGTTAATATAAAGATTTTGTGTGAATACGACTGTTAGACCAAGGCAACTTCTTCACAGAAAAAACTAAAAACGGGTTTCAATTAAAAATTTTATTCAATCAATTAATATTTTAATTGATTTTGCACCTACTACTGAAATGATAGTATTAACTAAAAAAATTTGCAGACAGTTTATTAAAACTCTTTCAATTAAAATAATAATAATATCAATTAAAAGAGTTATTGTCTTTCTTTACAACCTCAATTAAAAAGTTTAGTTAAATTGATTAAAACTTTAATTGAAACTTGGAAAGAAAACAATGGTAGTTTTAATTGAAAACTCGTATTTTTTATTTTTGTTATATGCCCCCCATTAAATAAAAAAAGAAATGTAGGTTTGAAAATTAAATTGACAATTTATTTATTATAAAATTAAAGCTTTTTAATATAAAAATGTATTATAAGAAAACAAATAAAGACAAAATTTTTGTTTTGCGTGTCTTGTATTGAACTTTTTCTTGTAATTGAATTGCTTTCTTAAAAAAAATCACACACAACTTTAAAATTATAGTTTAATGACACTTATACTTATTGAAAATTTAATTATTTACAAAAATAATAGTTTAATTGTCCTTTTTCGATAAGGTTTATTTAAATCCACATGTGCACTTTTATTACCACAGATAAAATACGAAACTAAATTAAGTATTCGTGCGTACACGAATATCTCAACAAAAAGAATGTTGCAAACTCTAGTGAAATAACTACGATTTTGCGTGTATTTGAAATCGGTAAACTATTCAACTTATTAAAAGTTAATCATTGCGATTTTTTTTCTTTTTATTTACTAATTAAATAATATATTATTATAATTAAATCTTTGTTTGATTATTTAATCTAAATAAAATAAAAAAAAATAGTTTCCAAATTTTTAAAAATTTTGTTTACATGTTGTCAACACTATATGTATATATTAGAAAATTCAATAAATTTTTTAATTAAATCAATTAAAAAATTGTTTAAATTACCATTGATATTCAAACAATCGATTAATTAGATATTTTTGGCCCATAATTTTTTCTGTGTTCTATCCCTTCATTATTTCTTTCCATTTTTTAAAAAAATATCAACAAAACACAAACTATACACAACCACAATTTCGAGTCACAATTCAAATGAACATCTCATACATATTGTTAGTTCAAATAAATTTTTCTTGCAATTCGCAGCCAACTTAGTTTTTTCAGTTGAAAAAAAAAATATTTTTGAAAAGCCACGTTTACTTTGTTTTAAAAATTGGAAGTAATTTTTTTCAAAATTTCGGAAGAAAATGTTGCAATACCTGTTGAAATATTAAGAAAATGTTGCGGGTCTGACCAGACCCATATGGTACGGATATGATTAGAGTTTTAAAAACCCTAAACTTTACACACCCTAGCTTCTAAGAAAGTATAAAAAATACACGACCAAAAACAAGAGCCTGGCCAGGCCCTAGTGTAAACATAAGAGTTAAGGGCATGGGATAGCCACATGTGTCTTTTTTGATCTTCAAAACTAAAAGTATAAAAATTAATTGCACTCTTACTAGTGATACATTTTTTAAATGCTCTTTTTGTGGGCGTTGTGGTGTGTAATGGTTAGCGCGTTGGACTGTTACACGGATGGTCCCGGGTTCGATTCCCGGTGACAACAACACCAATTTAGAAAAACATATGTATGAATATTCTATCACTTATACACTCAGGGAACTTCTGCTTTAAAAATATGTAGTTGTTTGGGTTGTAATACAGTTTCATTATTTTTAATGTAAATGTAAGTCATTTGTAGAACAAATACAATTTTTAACTAACCTTGTAGTTCATTTAAAAAAACAACTAACATCAAATGACTGTTTTATGATTTTACATTCATTTTTTTACAGTTGTTTTTTGTTATTTAAAAAAATAAAAAAAAAAAAATTTGGTTTATTTTTTACTACCATGTGGTTCATTTTTACTACAATTGTTAGTCATTTTTTGAACATTAAAAAACAAATGACAATGTTAGTTGAATTTAATGAAATGTAAGTCGTCCCTTTTTTAAATGAAATTTCATTTGTTTTTGACTACAATTGCAGTCGTCTTTACCAACATAATTTCCTAAGTGTATGTATCGCTGGCGCCCACCTTCGGTGTTCCAATAGCTCTTAACCCCACCGAAGTAAAATAATGAATCAGGGCTATGAAACAAAAAGCTTCAATAAATTCGCCAACTCTACATCAGGTGACGAGCAAGAACTGTTCTAAGACTTATCATCTCGCGCAATTACAGTGTTGCCATGTTTGAAGCCCTTCATTTTTCACCACCTTTGATCTCCTCCGCTATCCCCTTTCCAAAGAACGCAACACATTAATTAATAGGAAGAATTTCCTGAGTGTTGCTTCTGTTAAAAAAAAAAAAAACGTTTATACATAACCTTACTCATCTATAAATAGAATTACTAATTTTGTGAAAATAAGTCTCTTTTTAAAGCGTCTAATCATATTTTGAAAATTTATATAGCACATGCAACTTACAAATACGTATTGTGTTCTAATTTGTGGTTCCATGTGAATTTTAATTCATTTTACAGTTTTTAAACGCATTTCTTAGTTTTGAAAATGACCCATGAAAATGACATGGGGTAAAACGATTTTTAAAGTTAATTTGATCTTCAGATACAATCCAAAAATGTTACATTCAGAATTGGATTATATTTCAAAAATTCACAACAAACCCAAATCTTCGGGAGTTTGACTGTTAACTTATTGTGAGTTTAAAGAACTTTTGTTTTTAAGTAGCGAGTTAGATTACTTTTGCTCCATTCTTAAACATTTTCAATTTGAAAACTCTTTTAACAATTATAATAATTGTTGCCTTAACACTTATAAAAATGCAATTAGCTCTATTTTAATTTAACACAATCATTTTCTTTGCTCCTTCTTAATTTCTAAAGTATATTTAGGAAAGGAAAAAAATCCTTATTTTACAAATAAATATGCGTTGTTTGTTTTTCTTCTTATGTTGTTTGTGAATGAAAAAGTTTTTGTTTTTGTTTTCTTTTTAATTCTCATTATCCTGTTTTAATCCCTGTTTCTGTTATCTGTATTCATTTCCCAAGTAGTTGTGTACTTACTTGTTAATATAGTGTGTGTCAGCAGGAATATAACACGTTTTGATACAACTTTTATCTCATCTTTTATGGCAAATATTTTTTCATCTCGACATTCTGCCAAATAGTTTTGTAATGCAACAACTTCTGCTGTCTCTTCCGGACGTTCACCTGCCTTCATTGACATTTCTTCTAAAGCATCACATATCCTTTATAAGTAGGTAGATAATGGGTTAAAATGGAATAAAATGAATGGAAGGATGTGTGTGAGTTTTTTTTTTTATATAGTTTATAGCTGTAGTAGTGGATTTAGTTTGTAAAATAATTAAAATAAAAAGAAAGCAGGTAAAAAATATAAAGTCTATATAGTCCGACTATATGATAAGCTAAAATTAACAAAACATTTTCGAGAACTGGTTCCCAAACTCAAGTTCTACGCCGTTTTCCAATTGTAATTCGCAAAATATCAATTGACATTCCCAATTCTTTTTTGAAATTCAGAAAATATCAATTCAAAATCAGATTTTAAATTAAAAAAAATCGGGAAATATATATTGAAAGTCAGAAAATCCATTTTAAATTCAGAAAATATCATTTGAAATGTAAAAAAAAACAATCAAATTTCAGAAAATATCATTTGAAATTCAGAAAATATCAATTGAAATTCAGAAGCACATCAATTTCAATTCAGAAAAAATCAATTGAAATTCAAAAATTGAAATTCAAAATTTGAGAATTGAAATTCAAAAAAATCTATAGATTATTTGTTAGGACATTATCCTAACAAAGAAATATAGAGCCTCGAACAACATTGAAAACATTTAATTTCAATTAAAATTAATATTATCTGTATTTCAATTGATATTTCTGAATTTCAAATGATATTTTCTAAATTTCAAGTAATATTTTCTGAATTTCTATTAAGTTTTTCTGAAATTCAAATGGAAATTCTGAAATTCAATTGATATTTTCTGAATTTGAAATGGAATTTCAGTTGATATTTCTGAATTACTGTTGCTAAAGTTTTATAATAACACTGTTCAATAAAATCCTATAAATTTTGATAGAAAAGCCAAAAAAAAAAAAACACGTGTATCGGCGTTTTGAAACTTTACATCTGGATTTCATTTTAGGGGGAGGTAAAGTTTCCCCCAAATGCAAATTTTTTGTATTGTCAATCGGCATAGAAAAATCGAGTAAAGCTTACGTTTAAAGTATATGGTGTGTTCAGCAAATTTATATAAAATGATACGAAGGAACATTTTGTAGAATATGTTAACCCTCTAACTCCTCAAGCTAACGGTATTTTTTGTCCTTCAAAAATATTCACCGTGAAATTTTACTATAAGTTCCTGAATACACCAAAATCAAACTTTTTTGTAGAATATGTAAACCCTATAATTCTTCAAGGTAAGGGTCTTTTTTGTCCTTCTTTTAAAAAAGAGCAAAATCCCTGTTTTAATGGTGTTGTTTCGATTTAGGAATTTAGTAAAATTTACCCTGGTCGTTCTACAAAAAAATTATAAATGATAAATCCAAAATATTGACGACGTGGATGTATACTTTTAAGCATAATCAACTCGTGACATTGATGGGAACATTCCAATAAATAATATCAAAAGAGGGATATTTTTCAAATTTTCTAAATAATTTACAGTTTAGGAAAATAGATAAGCCCTTTTAGTACTAAAAAGTGGCTATTTCTTCTTTAGTATTTTTCTTGTTATTAAAACTCAACATTAATAATGGAAAATTCCTGTTACCAAGCAGACCAGAACTTTCTAATCCTGGGTTCTAAAGTTGCTACATTAGAGATACAGAAATTTTTCTGTCTTTAAATACAATCATTAAGTCTGTCCGATAACACAAAAAACTTTAAAAATTGTATAAGTTTTTACTTGAATGTGTTCGTTTACACAAATATTCAGTAAAAAATAGTAAAAAAAAGAGAGAGTAAAATGACAATTTTCCGTTCGGTTACTTTTCTGTAAATTTCTGTTTACTCTCTGTAATTTTGTTACTGAGTAACTTTTTCTGGACTTTCCTGGAACGGCACTCGAAGAGACTTTCTATTGCGATATTTCAATTACAAATTCCATAACTATTGAATATTTCGTACAATTTACTTACTGACCCTATTTTTATTGTCGGTTGAGAAATTTAATTACTTCTTTATTTTTATTTTTTTTTTTGTTGTTTTTTTTTTTTGAGCTGTTTTTTTATCAAAAAAAAAAATATTGCAAAATTTTCCCACCAAATTTGTTGTCTTTTTAATGTTAAATTGTGCTACGAAAAAGTGACCGTATTTTTTTGTCCGTAACTGTATTTCGATGTGCAAAAAATGGATTTTGAGTTATGGTTCTTTTGTGGAATAAAATTTTGAGTTATGACCCTTTTGTAGAACAAGTGCGATATCTTTACACACTATAGACCTTCCGCATAATATACCTTTCTTTCGAAGTTTTATTAATTACGTTTAAAATAGGGTGTGTTTCAGAGCCCACCACTTTAAATCAACCTCCTGCCTGTTGTAGCATGTTTTTAAAAACCGAACAAACAGAAAAAAACTGTCTACGTAATTAAGGTAAAGGAAAAAGTGTAAAATGTGTTAAAAAATGTTTGTTTATAAAAAGTAGCAGTATGTTTGACTCGACTCTTTTGTAATGTTAATATTTGTTAAGAAAAAAAGAAAATGTTTTTTCCTTAATGCATTTTAAACATCATATGAGGTCAACGAGCATAATTATAGTTACTTTTAATGAGAACTTTTTTTTTTTTTAAACAAATATCATATAAGTAATAGACATGTTAACTTAACAATTTGCAGCAGTCAAAGATGAGATTTTAGTAATATTTGGAAATTGGTCAATTATAAATATGAAATTAACTATTTTAAAAACACGATAATTCGGTTATATCTCGTATAATATTAAGAAGAAGATTTAATTTCTCTATCTCAATCCTGGTCGAATGGAGGAATTTAACAACGTTAAAGAGCGATTTAGATACAATTGTACATACACATACTTAAATTCTAAAATAACATATAATAAGCTAAATGAAAGTCATAATCATATTTGTTGTCTATATTGCACTTTATGGGGCGTTCTCCAAAATAAAAATATTTTCGGTTAAGGGAGCCGGGGGCCCCCAAAGGCCCAAAAAATGGTACGCCTAGAATAATACAAGTGTGGATACTCTATTCAAAGAAATTTCCCCGGATTTCAGATATGATATTATTTTTAGGGTCTATGGAACTTAATGCCCTCTACGCCCGTTTTAAAAATTTTGCCTGCATCGCTATTTTCGAAAACACTTACAAAAGAAAAAAATGTTTTTTATAAAATCGCAAAATGGAAAAAACTTTACTCAGAAGCCGCTAAACTGCCTATCGCATAGGAGAAAACGCCTAAGTCCGATCAAAGGCCGATCACGCAGAAATATTTTACTCAGCGAAGCCACTAAACTGCCTATAACATACATACAGAGAAAAATGTTGGTATTTGCCAACTGAAATTCTGTTAATACCACTAAATTTCGGTTATTAAGAATTGCAGTCGGTTGGTACAACTCAACATAAGTTCTCATAGCAAAGTTTGTATAATTCAACTGAATTTTAGTTGCAACACCCAAAATATTCAGAAATCCAATGTTAATATCGTTGCATCAACTGAATTTTAAGTTGATACCATTAAAATACACTTTTCAATTTGGTTGGCACTTTATTTTTCTGTGTGTAGGAGAAAAACCCTTAAGTCACACAGAAAAACTTTCCTCAGCTAAGCCCGGCTTTAGACGGACTGGAGGAGAAAACGCTTACGCCAATAAATTTTGTACTATCACTTCCACGCGTTTATCCTAGGTAATGCCAGCGATAGAAACTAAAAAGTCATATTTTCATGTAAAATTCATTATTTGAACAGAAATTTTACAAAAATAAACTGAAAATTTTACATGTACTATGTATTTGGAAGACCTCTCCTAGACATTTAAATATAAATTGTCTATAAGCATCAAGTTTGTGCACGAAAAAAACTTAAACGCATACAAATAAAGTTAGCAGAAATGCCGATTATGAGCGAAATTCATAGCTCTCGCACTTTTTGGAAGTGGAAGTTATTATTCACAAAAAAAAAACTGACAAATTTATTGTCAGTTTTTTAAAACTGGTTTTCCACCAACTGTATAATTAATTTTTGGAATTAGTGGCATTCGATTCCTCTAGTTCTGGAGAAAACTAATATGAAACATTAATAAAACTGCAGATTTTGAGCACATGCTTTTTCTCGCTCCGAAAAGTTATTTATTTAATTGTGCAAAGAATTAATTGACAATAATAAAATTACTATAACTGCCTTCTTTTGCATTTTCTCCTAGTTTATTGAAAAATTCGTTATTTTCTTTATATATTCTTGTTAACTAAAGTGAATTGAAATGTATATAAACGAAAAAAATCGTGAAAACATTAATTTGTTTACGTTATTCATTCTTTTTTGTTAAATATTTTTATTTTGAAAAAAAATTAATTGAAAAACTATATTGATTTCTTTATACAAAATTTTAAAAATTGTTCTTAAAGAAATAAATCAATAGAAGTTTTGAAAAAGCGCTGTAGCAAAAAATTTGGTTGGCCTACAGCAGTTTTTTAAAACTTCTGCGCATTCGTTTATCTATGATAGTTTTTCAAAAATAATACAAGCCTACAATATCATAAATGTCTCAAATTTTGAACATAACTATTAGAGTTCGTCACAAAAGTTTGATTGTAAAATATCATCACTTTTTTACGGGTTTTTGCATCAATAAAGAAAATGGCGTTGTTATTTTTTTTTTTTTGTTTTAATTTCAACTTCTTCCAATGGCGCGCGTAGGCCAAACAACGCTAATTAGGGCCCCTTAAACTACAGAGCAAGAAGAAGATACTTTATATCGCACTTGATCAACAAGAGGGTATTAACTCAAAATATTTAAAATATCACTTTTTTCAAGAAATCAACTAACAACATCAATATCTATCTGTTGTAAAAATTTCCACGTATTCCGATTACTCTTTCATCTCGAAAACCACTTTTGAGACCATTTTCATGATAATGTAGTGATTACATTTTTTTTTTTTTTTTTTTTTTATTAATTAATAATCATATAATTACAAATGATATACTATTACCCTAACCGAGCACTAGCTACTATGGCCTTCGGCGCGTTGTAGCGAAAACAGACCAGTGCCTCTAGTGGGAATCGAACCCACGACCCCCGCACTGATAAGCCAGCACGCTACAAACTAGCCTACCGGGGCGCACTGATTACATTTATTTCAACAAAAAGGTATTATTTCGAGTTAATACAAAAGTTCAAATAGAAATGAATCGTATATTTTCATAAAAAGGGTATTATTTTGATTTGAGCCTTTATTTATGTTAAAAATATTCAAACTGTTTATTTATATTGGTTGTATTTTTAGTTGATACTGTTTGGTTATAAAATTTGTTTTATTCTATAAATTTAAATCGATAAAATTTCAAAAAATGGTATTTACTCAAAAAATTGATTTTTTTTTGCAATAACTGGTAAAATTTAAAACAAAAACAATGTATATATATTTTCAAATGGAATTTGCTTATTATGATATATTTGAATTTTTTAATTCTGTTAAAATGTGGCCATAAACAGTTTTTGACTTTACTGAAAATTTTAAAATTTTGAGTTAATACCCTCTTGTTGATCAAGTGCGATATGAAATTTTAACCTGCCATTCGATTATACGCCAAAAACTTCTTAAAAAAAACTTTTTTCCTCGTTTTTAAAGTGCACCATTTAGTCAATAGAGTGGACGGAAAATTCTGTTACTTTTTTAAACTTAAAAAAACAAAATTTTCAATCACACACAATCAAAATGTATTACATTTTTTGAAAAATCGCGAACCGCTAAACAGTTATTAAGGTATCATTTCTTAAAAAATAATATAAATATTTTTTTACCACACACAATGAAAAAGTGTTTTGAGGTAAAAAAATGCCACAAATATTTTCGATATATCGAGGTCCGTTAAAATGTTGTTAATTCATTAAAATATTACATTTTAGTAAAGAGAACATTTTAAAGACTTATTAATTTCTAAACTGGGTTATCACAGTGGTTATAAAAAGTACTTAAGAAGAGTTTTTTGAAAAATTTTATTTTTCCGACCACTCTATTTCCTAAATGATGCACTTTAGAAACGGAGAAAAAAATCTCTTTTTTAAATAATTTTTGTATAGAATCGAAAGGTTAATTCAAAATTCATATAAATGAAGATCGCTTTGCTCTGCAGAACCCCTAGTTAAAGTGCTAACGTGTTATCGTTGTAAATTTTTGTGATTTTGGAAGTTTTCCCAACAGAAAGTCCAAAATGTTATTTACATACACCATAAAACAACAAGAACTACGAATTGAGAATTTTTTTTAAATTTAATGGATTTATAAACTTATTTTTTTCCGTGTCACTGGGAGTTAATCCATTCAAACAAATTAGAAGATATTTAATAATGAAACTGCGCCTAATGGTAAATGAATTAACTTCCAAAATAATGAAAAAAGTCCCCACGTTTTGCGTGTTATTTCAATATGAAATAACTCGCATTTGTATAGAAACTTTTTCTTGGGACTAATTCATTGGGGCTATTTCACGGAGCCTATATATCGGGTGTTTTTTTATAGAGTAACACAAGTTTAAATCATAATAAAACAAGGAAATATATTTTTAATATCAATGAAACGGACTTTATTGGAAAGAAAATTTTATGAAATTACTGTTAAATATGATTTGTGTCATGTGGCCGCCACGCTGGCACGTAGAAGGCGCAATCTGGAACCCCAATTTCAACAACTTTTCGCGGTGCATTTTCGGCCGTATTTCGCCGATAACTCTTCGAATGTTGATTTCCAGGTGATCAATGGGTTGTGTTTTATCGACGTAGACAAGTGACTGAACATAACCACAAAGAAAATAATCCAATGGGGTTAAATCACACGATCTTGGTGGATAATTAATTGGGCCATTATGTGAAATTATTTTTTCACATCAAAAGTTTCTTTGAGTAATCAATCGTAGCGCCCGCTGTGTGGCATGTGGCTCCGTCCTGTTGGAACCACATATTAGAAATATCAATGCCACGTAATTGAGGTACAAAAAAATTTCGAATCATGTTCTTATACCGTTCACCATTGATAGTAACATTCTGACCATCATCGTTTTTGAAGACATAAGGGCCAATGACTCCGTCAGCCCATAAAGCGCACCAACAGTTATTTTCTGTGGATGTAATGGTGTTTCGACAAAAGCTTGTGGGTTCTAACTCACTCAAAATGCGACAATTCTGAATATTTACGTACCCATTCAACCAAAAATGGGCTTCATAGGAAATAAAATTTTGAATGGAAATTCAAAATCAAGTTTGACGAATATAACAATTATTTTGATTAAAAATTTCAACAATTTGCACTCGTTTGCTCTGGTGTAAGTCAATTCATAATGAAATTTCAAAGCACACTAAACAAAAAGCAACTATCAGCTGTTAAATGTGTGGTCAAATAAAGCAGTGATGCCAACTCAAAGTGTGACACTCTAAAAAACACGCTTTTTATTATGTTATGGCAACTTTCAAGTTGTAGCCCTATTTCAACATGTTTCTGGGTAAAATTGCGAAAGGAACCATATCAGTAAATTAGATCATATTTGAAGGAACACATAGTCAAAATTTCAGCTT
>CM037853.1:56190971-56212587 GCA_021234595.1 Delia radicum
CTGCGAAAATTGTAATCCTTACTTTTCGTTTTATTTTATATATGTATATTAAAATTTGTTATTTGTACATGAATAAAGAAACTCAAGAGTTTTACTCTATCTCTAGCAGGCTGTCTCTTCATGTCATCTAATAGATGTGCTTATAAATTTGGAATAGTGAGGGAACTCCATCTCTGTTCTAATATGCACATTATGCACCGTTAATACTGCTCAAGTATGAGAAAGTGCAAATTTGCATCGTGCGCAAATGACCACGATGAATACCCTCAGTAACAAAAAAAGTAAAACAAAATTTACTGAAATAAAGCACTTAATCGTCAGCTGGGAACACTTTGGTACTTTTGGACTGAAAATATAAATAAGTATTTTAATTACCATCCCCAGTTTATGCATATGAAAAACGTTTTGAGAAAACTTTTAAAAACATTACTATGATTTTTGTGTGATTTTTTTTTTTTAAACAAGTAGATTTTTTTTTAAACATGTAGATTTTAAACGAAAATATTAACTGCTACAGAAAATCCGTATTATTCCAAGTTTGTTTTTAAATAACAGGTAAAAAAGTTGAAAAATATGGGTTCTTTGTATTTAAATAGTTTATTCCTGGTAAAAACAAACTTTACAGATTACTTTTAAATAAACTACAATGCGGTAACGGAAAATATATTGTGAGTGTAGTAATCAGGGACCGTAAATAATGATTATTGCTCGTTTTTTTTGTATCAAAAAAATCAATCACTTAGAAGAGACATAAAAAAAAAACTTTATTGAACCATTATTATTATTTTTGGACAATTTTTGCATATCCGTCATGATTTTTAAATTTTTGATTTTTAAAGTTTTCTTCAATGGTAATGATTATTTTTGAGGTAATAATAAAAAAAAAAATCAGCAATAATCCTTATTTTTGAGCAAAAAAAAATAAAACTCAAAAATAATCATTATTTATGATTTTTATTTTTTTCGCTCAAAATAAAACTCACTTTCAATATGTGGGATGGGCATATCTCAGGAAGTAGGAGGAGCTTATCGAAGATTATGGTATCAATCTCTTCTTTGGAAGATTCTCTAGCAGATTAATGCATCAATCATATTTGTGGGTGAGGTTAAGGGATTAATTATTAATTTCAAAATAGGGCTTTTTTGGCCGTAAAGTCAAAATTTGGAAGCTCGATTTTCCACCGTAGAAGTATGTTCTAGTGGACTTTTTTGCTCAGTACAATCACAAGAATCAGAAACGCGAAGCGCCCATTAAGATTATTTCCTTCCATACTAATCGCCCCACCCTAATATGTATAATATATTTACACCCTACATGAAAGTGAGTTTTATTTTGAGCGAAAAAAATGAAAATCATAAATAATGATTATTTTTGAGTTTTATTACTTAAAAATAATCATTACCATTGAAGAAAATCATTAAAAACTCATAACATAATCATTATTGTGTAATTTTTATTATAAAACTCATAATGATTATGGTCCCTGTAGTAATATATAATAAGGGTATATTAAGTAAAATTATATAGAGGACCATATAAAATATTATATTGCCTATATATACAAAATTTGAAAGCAACACCATACTATATGCAATTATATACAATTATGTATGGTTTAATATAAATGCAATGAAAATGAAAACAATGTTCGAATCCATATTCTATATTTCCTTATTACGATATTGTACTAACAAATAATCTAAAGAGTTTTTGTTTTCAAATTTATTAATTGACCACTTTTCAGGAATGTGTTGATAGATATATTTTGGGAATGTTCCGGGTTCCCTAAAACAATTGTATCAAACTTTCTATATTTTCATATATTTAGTTAGAATATTGTTCTACCTATGATATTATATTGTTATGATATTATAGTATTAGTATCTACCTAAGATAGATATTGACATTTTAGATTTTTTTGCTTTTCAAAAAGTGTTTGCTTTAAAAAAGTTTGATAAGAAATTATTTAATATAAATGTTTATATGACTATATAAATGTTTATATTGAAACATTTAATTGTATAAAATAATATCTGAATATATACAAACTTATTTCTTTGGGAGTTGACAGTTTGATATACGAAACAACACGAAGAAAAATATAGGGCCCACTTTAGGGAACAGTCCTCAATTACAATTGGAAAACATATTTTTTTTGCTTTTTACTGCATAAATCTATTTACTGCTATATGAAGGCATATTCTGCATTCTTTACTGCATATTTTTCGATTTACGAGTGAATGATAATCACTGACCTGCTATTAACAAATATTCTTTACAAATGTTATCAAAATATTTTTTTGCAAGATAAATTCAAATTTATTTTCTTACTTAAGATAAATTTTACTAATTCACTTTTTAATTTTTTTAAATCCCCAATGTATTTTGTATTTATAAAGGTGAACGCTTGGATTCAAATTTAACGCCAATTTTTCGAGAAGAACATAATTAAGCATAAAGGTGGCTACTTTATCAAAAGCGGAGATCAAATGATTGAATATAATAGCAATTTTCGTTTATACATTACTACATGTCTAAGGAATCCTCATTATCCACCTGAAATTATGGTTATGGTAAGTAATGCTTCAATACTATACACAGAAGACACACACAAACAAAAGCAAACACACACACACATTCAACACCTCCGTCTCCCTTTTACCAATAAAATGCCACAACTTCATCTTCTACATCAGTCTGCTTGGTAAGGATGATTTTTTAGTTTATACAATGGCTGAATGGTAACCAACAAATGAATTTCAAATGAAATGATATCAATTCAATGATTGTAATAAAACGTATAAAAAAAAACAGTTTGCGCTGCAAACCAGACAAAAATGAAAAAGGAAACACTAAAAAATTTACATTTACATTTCGTGGCAGATGATGAAAGAAATAGAGATTTTAGATTTTACGTTCGCTTCATCTTGTTTTATAAATATTTTTTTTAGCAAATATGCAAATTTTAAAACATAGCCATTACTTTTGTTTTAGCTAATATTTAAATTTATACTGTGGAGAATATCTTAAAAAATGTTTAGAATGGAAAAGTAATTGTTTGTTTAGGGTTTTTCAAATATGCAAAACATATTATTGATTAAAAATTTAGAATTCAATGTAAATAGGTTTATAAGCAAATTGCCTCTAACATAAAGAGAGATTAATGCTGGCAAATTTGGTTACTTTTCAATACTCGATACTACTAATGGTAGTAATTTAGATACTCGATACTTTTAACGGATTTTAATTTAAAATTTTATTTAGTTTTCTACAAAAATGTTATGAAAATTTGCACTTTTATTGAAATTTGAAATTTTAAAAATATAGTTTTAAACTTTTTTACAAAAAACATTATAAACAAAAAACTACCTGAAGTTTAGTATCCAAATTTTTGGAAATAAACCTAAGAAACAAAGACTACCACGCCTTTCAATGTAAATTGCATATTAATTATAGTATTAATTGCAACTGTCTGAAAAAGACGTTAAAATTCAAACTCAAACAAAAATCAAAACTTTGCTCTCTGGCAATTCTTTCCCTAACTACGTAAGCGTCATCTATCGAATATACAAAGAATATATCATAGATATGGCATCACTTACAACATATGGGAAAATAGTGGACATTAGAGTGAGCTAAGTTTCTAAAAATAGAACTGTTGTGTTGTTGGAGTTTGTACTTCTGAGATTATGTATGCAAGAACAAAAACACCGTGTATTGAATAAAACTAGTTTTAATCACAACAAACTCGACCTGACGATAGCTCAGAGGGCTAAAGCGCTCTGTCTAACATGTAGTGCGAGTGCATGTGGCATTAGATATCAGTTTATCTATACCACGGTCAGTGATTGCACAGAAAAAATTGCATATAGACGCAATCGAACAAATAAAAACATAACAAATATTACATTATTCAAAAAACAGGGTCACTGACGAAGGTTCAATACCAGAAACTGCGCAGTCTGATTCAGAAAAAATTGAAAATTTGCAATGTATTATGATTTTTAGAAAACACACTCATTCTTCTCTACCACGCCTTTCACAATTAAATTAAATAAAATTCATATTAATTATAGTATTTATTGCAATTGTCTGAAAAAGACGTTAAAAATTCAAACTCAAAGACGGATTTGTTTCTGAGAAAAAAAAATGAATGGAAAAATAGTAGTTTTTCAATAACGCTGGAATTTTGCAATCGATTTTTCTGAAACCAAAAAGACGTAACCCCAATACCAAAATAAAGCAAAAAAATTAAACAAAAATTTAAAATACTGCTTTGTGGGTAGTAAATAAAAGTTGTTAGCCAACTTATTATATATTATCTATTCACTGTACAGGGTGGGCCTAAAGTTACCATGGGGTTTAAAAGTTAATAACTTTTTCGTTTATTAATTTTTTTTTATTTTTTCTCAGATTATATAATAATCCAAATGGAAATTTTTTTACACTAAGTATGAAAAATATGTCTCTTAAATGACCACCGTTTTCAGCTTCGCACTGATGGGCTCGTTTTAGAGCATTTTCCATAACACCTTTCAAAATTTGTCACTGTAAGCGTTCGAATTTATGCAACAATGTTTGCCTGCGTTCAAGGATTGTCTCTGGCTTGTTCACATACACTCGCTCCTTCAAATAACCCCAAAGAAAATAGTCGGGTGCTGTCAAATCTGGCTATCGCGCTGGCCAAATAATTTCTGAATTTCTAAAAAAATTTGACTTAAAAGTGCCATTGTGTCTCGGGCAGTGGGTGCAGTGGCTCCGTCCTGCTGAAACTACATACCAGGTCTGTTTTCAAGAGCAGGGCGTAAGAAATGTTCTATCATAAACCGATACCGCTCTCCATTTACGGTTACAGCACTTCCATCTTCATTCTCGAAGAAGTAAGGCCCAATGATATTTTCAGATCTGATCCCATACCATACCGTACACCTAATGGGGTGGCAATTGGCGTTTGATGAATGGCTCTTGGATTTTCAGAACCCCAGAATAGGGTAGGGCGATTAGTATGGAAGGAAAAAAATCTTAATGGGCGCTTCGCATTTCTGATTCTTGGGATTGTACTGAGCAAAAAAGTCCACTAGAGCATACGTCTACGGTGAAAAACGAGCTTCCGGATTTTGACTTTACGTCAAAAAAGCCCTATTTTAAAATTAAAAATTAACCCCTTAAAACCCCACCCACAAATATGATTGATGCCATAATCTGCTAGAGAATCTTCCAAAGAAGAGATTGATACCATAATCTTGGATAAGCTCCTCCTACTTCCTGAGATATGTCCATCCCACACATTGTTACTTTCACAAAATACGGCAAAAAAATCCCTATTTTGAAATTAAAAATTAACCCCTTAAACCCCACCCACCAAATATGATTGATGCATTAATCTGCTAGAGAATCTTCCAAAGAAGAGATTGCTACCATCATCCTGGATAAGCTTCTCCTACTTCCTGAGATATGTCCATCCCACACATTGTTACTTTCACAAAATACGGCTAAAAAGTCAAAATCTGGAAGCTCGGTCTAGTGGACTTTTTTGCTCAGTACAATCCCAAGAATCAGAAACGCGAAGCGCCCATTAAGATGTTCATATCGCCCCACCCTACCCCAGAACCTACAGTTCTGCTTATTAACAAAGCCATTCAAATGAAAATGAGCTTCATCAATCATAATCGATATGCTCTTTGCGTTAAAATAATTAATCTCTGATTTAAATATTAAAATTCTATTATTCTGGTTCTTTGTTCAGTTGTGAATCTTTCCATTATTTATTCTCCAAGTGTTACTTATATAATCTGAAAAAAAAAATAACAAAAAAAATATATAAACGAAAAAGTTATTAAATTTTTAAACCCCATGGTAACTTTTGGCCCACCCGGTATTATTATCATATAAAAAGTTTCGAGAAAAATTTAAAAATTAATTTATTTATTCCGAGTAAAAAAAATTAAATTGGTTAAACAATTAGTCTTCAACTAGTGCTTATTTCGTGAATGGTAATACTTAGCTCATGTCTGATTTGACAGATAATTAGTTTTATCCTTCCGCTGAACGAATATGGTTGTGTATACGCTTGAACAACGCTGGGAAATATTGCGACATTACTTTGAAAATCATGGTAATGAGCAAGGAGTGGCCGTTACAGTCAATGGCGATCGTTATCGGGCCATGTTGAACGAATTTTTGTTCACGAAAATTGAAGAGGGAGGATATTGGCAACATTTTGGTTTCAACAGGACGGCGCTACGTGCCACACAGCCGAGCTACACTGGATGTTTTGCGCCCTGTTTTGAAGATCGCATTATCAGCCGCAGAGCTGATATGTCGTTTGGCCACCTCGGAGCTGCGATTTGACACCGTTGGACTATTATTTGTGGGGTGCCGTCAAAGATAAGTGTTACGCCAACAAGCCAGAGACAATTGACGCTTTAAAGGACAATATTCGTGAAGACATTGGTGAAAATACAGCTGCACACAATCGATAATGTGCTTAAAAATGGGACCGATCGTGTAGGCTACTGCATGGCCAGCCGAGGCAGCCATTTGAATGAAATTATTTTCCATTATTAACCGGAAGGATTGTACTTTCAAATAAAAAAGAAATTTGAGAAAATTTTCAGTAGTTTTTTTATAGCATTTTCAAAAAAAAAAAAAAGTTATTTGGCGGATCCTTTAGTAAAATTGCAGTTACGGTCTTTTGATTTTCGACTGCATCGTAATCAATCACAAATACAATTTCGAATTTTTTGTTAGTTACGGCTTTTTGGATTTTAGGTGACGATATATTTGTTTGCTATTTGACCACACTGTATTAGTAGTCACTATAATCATTTAGTTTTCAAACCCAGTAAAAAAAAAATCGTGTTTTGAGAAGCAGGATAAAACAAAATGCGCTGATGTAAGTGCTTACCATTATATAATACTGAGAAGCAGCAAAAGAAACGAGTGATTTTCGTTTAAAAATAACCAAAAAAATAATTTTGAGCTTTCTGATTTCCCTTACAAGAATGCAGGTTGTAATGCAAAAGTTTAAAATCGTGGATTATAAACGATCTGCACCTGTTTTACCGAGTGATTTCCGATCGTGTTTGGTGTTTTTGAGTATGTTGTACAAAATAAATAGTCATTTAACTGTTCTCTGAAGCGCTAGCACGGTGTGCGGTAAAAAAATAAATTAAATTATTATATTATATTAATATGTCTAAAATTTTAACAACAAAAAATTAATGGCTGTAGAATTTTATGTAAAATAAATTATATAATATTCATATTATTACTTTTAACCGTAATAATCTAGACATGAAAAATGATTTTACTGAAAGCCATGAAATCACAGCTTTTTATAAGCGCTAAGATCAGCGCTTATTTTGCCAAAAAAGTAATGCTTCGAAGGGGGAATTCGCCCAATTCGTTTGTAAGGGATTCTTTTTGTCTTACTCCCTTACATACCTGCTTGCAGATAATCAGCGGTTTTATTGGGAATACACATTTAATCTTTATAAAATTTAAATATTTTATTTTGTCTTTAATTAATATACACTTACTTTCACAAGCTGTTGACAACACAAAATTGAAGTTTTTTTTATAGTTTTTCAACTTTTTTCTCTAACTTTTTACCTTGAAAATTTTCTTCTAGCAGAGTTGTATTTAAATGCTAATTATTTTAGCGAAGTCGCATTTATGTAATATTTTTCTGTCCAAAATACAACTCTAATAATATCAAGTAGTTACTTTTGAGTGTCGAGTAGCCAAAAAAAAAGACAAATAATCGAAACTCGTAACCCACTACTCATTCTGTTACCAGCACTAACAGAGATTCAAAAAATCTTTAAATGAAAAAAGAACTTAGTTTTGGTATTATTGTAGTTTGCACGTTTTAAAAACTAGTCCTCAATATCATGAATTTTTTTTAAGAAGACAAATCTACAGAAAATTTTTTTTTAATTTAAGTATAACCACGTCGGTGTTTGTTTTCGAATATCTTGCCTGTATTGCAAGGAGGTTAAAAATTTTGCGTCTTTCGTTGTATCCTCATAAATTTTATGTATGATAAAAAAAATTTTTAAATTTTATCAAGACGCATGCATGAACATTCCACTGAACTCATTTTTGTATCAAAACTGAAAATATCATGAAATATTTTAAAAATAAAAAAAAATTATTGGGTAAACAAGTTAATAATGTCGATCTGGACAACATATGGCATAACTATCACATATGGTTTGTGTCAAAAATAACAAATATGGTATTTTGAAGGGTAGCCATCTAATTCAGTATTCGATAGACGCCAAAGAGTAAAAACACATTTTTTCAATCGCTATAATAATGTCGAATTTTGAGCCTAAAAAGATGTTTTGCGGAGAAGTCTGATAACCTTCTTTCATTGGAAGGAAAAACGGCTGCTGGAAGTTATCGATTGTTGGTACAAGCTTACGGTCAACATGCATACGGTGGTGATTTCTACACAGAAGACAGAAGGAGAGGCCTGGTCAGCCGAAAAGGTTTGAAGATAAAGAATTGGAAGCACTACTCCACGAAGATTGTTGCCAAACGCAAGAAGAATTTGTATTATCATTGTCACACAACAAGCCATTTGAATACGTTTAAAAAGCATTCGGATTCATTCAAAAGCAATGAAATTGGATCCCATATGAATTGCAGCCTACAGACGTTGAAAGGCGATTTTGCATGTCAGAAATGCTGCTTGAACGCTACAAAAAGAACTATTTTTTGCATCGTATTGTTACTGGTGATGAAAAATGAATACATTATGAAACTCAAAGCGCAAAAACTCATTTGTAAAGCCCGGCCAACCAGCCAAGTAAACGCCGAATTCGAATACCCAATACGTCAAGGTAATGCTCTGTATTTGGTGGGTTCACAAGGGTGTTTTGTATTATGAGCTGTTGAAATCAAGTCAGATTCAATTAATTCGTTTTGAAGAGAGCAGTCAACGAAAAAACGGCCACAATATTCGACCAGACATGAGGCCATAATCTTCTATCATGACAACGCTCGGCCACATGTTGCAAGACGGTTCAAAAACTATTTGGAAAACAGTTGATGGGAAGTTTTGGCTCACCCGAGTTATAGCCCAGACCTTGCCCCTTCTGAATACCATTAGTTTCGATCGATGCAGAAAGCCCGTACAGGAATACGATTCACTTCAGAATAGGGTATCAGAAATTGGCTTGATTCAATCGTTACCTAAAACCCGAACAGCGGAATGCATATTCTACCAGAAAGATGGGAAAAAGTAGTGGCTAACGATTGTGATAATTTTTGATTAATTTCACACTCTGAATTTGTACTGAAGTTGTTTAAAAATTTTCTTAAAATGTGTTTAAAACTAATCAGTGTATTGAAAAATGTCCTTATTATTAAGATTTTGAATACTTAAACTAAGTGAAAATGGAAATTATTCAAGTTCGAGGCCATACTCTATATTTCTTTATTAGGATATTGTCCTAAAATAGTCCATAGAGTTTTTGTTTTCAAATTTATTAATTTACCACTTTCAGGAATGTGTTGTTAGATCTATTTCGGGATTTTTATAGGTTCCCATGAATAATGTAAAAATTAATTTTGTTATTATAATGCATTTGTCAAGCAAAAAAAACTTGTATACCCAATATAAACAAAATTGAGTATGTAACCTTCAAATGAGAAATAATATTTTGCCTAACGCACCTAAATCTAATAGAAAATATGTATTACAAAGACAGGTTCTGCAAATAGTTGCAAATTCTTCTATAGTAATATTAATAACACGGTGCTACAAAAAAACTAAAAATTGCAATCGCTTGTCAAGTGATCTAGTGTATGTTGTAAGGCCAGCTGAGTGTATTACAAAAACCGGTTTTAGAAGTTGCAATATATGCTCAAATTTTCGAGATAACGGTACGAGAGCATTTTTGCGACTGACTCATTTAAACATGTTTTAAACTATTTTGAATTTTTGAAAAGTACTCGTATTAAAAATAAAATTACTTGGTCTTTCCAAATATATATACCTTCTGTATATTATTAATATTTTCTTAAAAACAATTAAAATTTTAATTTTATTGCTACTTTTTTACTTCTACGAGGGTTTTATCGAATCTTCTTTTATTATCTAGTGTTTTCTCAAAGCTAGTGTATGCCTATGTAAAATGAGCCTTTATTTGTTAAAATTGGTGATAATTGACAAAGTTATGGTACTTTTTCTATATCCAACAAAAAGTGATTATAAAATGGAAATTCATACCTTTGCACTACTTATTTGGCAAGGTCGTGTTTGTAAGTAGTCACGCTTATCCGCTCGCTAAATAAATATTAAGTGGTTACAAACTTGGTTACAAAAAGTTGATTTATAAGTACACTAAGGATTTTATGTAGGTCAAGACGATAGCTATTATAGTCAAGAACAAATAAAATTTCACTTGATTAAATGACGACTAACATTTCATTAAATTCAACTTACTTGCAATTGTTGTAAAAATTAACCACATATGTATCATAAAACAGTCATTTGATGTGGTTTGTTTTTTGAAATGAGCTACAAGGTTAGTAAAGAATTAAATTTGTTCTACAAATGACTGAAACTGAAACTAAAAATAAAGAAACTGTATTACAACACAAACAACTACATATTTTTGAAGAAAAAGTGCCCTGAGTGTAGTAATTCGTCTCCAAACTTTACTTCGAAAAAAAAAGTACCTACCAAAATTACTACAAAAAGTTATAAAATAAGTAGGAAGCCCATTCATACTGAAGGAGATTAACGAATTCTTTCGAATGACTTTTCATGAAGAACTTTTTTTATCCATTTTTTTAATATTTCAAATAAGTGACAACTCTGGGCCCACCACAAAGTCAAATTGGGTATCAAAATTTTCGTTTTTGAGTGCTTTAAGACTGCGTACAACAAAAATCTGAATTTCTTAAATTTATGACATGTTTTCAAACACAAATGTTGCAATATTCGACACCCCCTTTTATTTTTTTAAAATTAATTTTTACACCCATTATTTCTGGATATACTGGTAAGCATATAGTTAACCACATATTTTTACATTTGTTGTAACGTGTTTAGTAATGATATGTCATTATTTTACGCGACATCCCCATATAAAAGTAACGACATTTGTAATTACTTGCCATTACCAAATATGTACTTATATAACCACTTATAGGCAATGCTTTCTACAATGGGTTGCTTGCACAAAATGAGCTAATCATATGTACTTACTAGAGTTGGAAATATAATGAATGTAAAAAATTATTTGCAGAAATTTTGAAATTATTACATTTATTTAAAATAATAATAAAAATAAGTATAACGCATTATTTGTAATATTAAAATAAGAAAAAATGAACTAATTATTAGCGTGTCCTTATTATTTCTGTTAATGTAAGTAATGCAGAGAGTAAGCTGGTATCATTACTGATACCTCGAAAAGTAATGATACGAGGGCGGATCAATAAGTCCGTTACTTTTCGAACTTCCCTCGTAGTTATATGAAATGCAGCACTGTTTCCATCAAGTACCACCTGTAAGTAGACTACTGTCAATTTTGAGCCAGTTCCGTCATTTACTTTGAGTTTAACAGCTGTTAAAGACATACAACCTCGTGGATTTTTTTAAAAGTGGAAAAAAGTGAATTTCGAGTGCTCATTAAACATTATTTTTTGCGAAGAAAAACCGTCAATCAAGCCAAGGAAAAGCTTGATAAATACTATGGGGACTAGTGCGGGTCGATTTATTTTTCGACCATTTCCCTATGATTTCCGTATTCTATGGGTTATTCCATGAAAATTTGCCAAAGAACCATACCTCTATCGTTAAAATCGAGTCCCCTACTTGTGGTGGTTCGAATACCATTTTATTCGAACCACCGTTTACGCAAAGTTATTCGTATGAACATTTGGAGGGATATTTAAATTACGAAGTGCCACCGTTCAATGATCCACAAATTCCTTTACACATTCAAGGAACGGAAAGACATGTCCAATTGCTGGCTGCCACTGCTAAACGAGTTGCAGGAAAGAATGTAGAAGGCGCTATGGCGACGACATTAGAAAGCCGTACGAAAACACCCAGACTTGAAAGCAAACAAGACTTTCAGAAAAAATAATGTTTTTTTCACATTTTGTCTTTTACTACACTCAAATTGAATATTTTTTTTTTTTGATAATAGGTTGATAGATACTTTATTATCTCTTAATTTGAATTTTTGTAGAAAAAAAAATAAAAAGGGAAAAAAAATCAAAAAAGTTGGTTTTATGTGTTATTTTGTTTTAGCAATATCGCATGAATTAATCAACCGAATTCGATAAATTTGGGCTTAAACTCTTCGTTTTGAATTGTAAATTGAATTAAATAATGGATTGAGCCAAAAAAATGGCCATGAAAGTAATATTCTTGGACAAAATCATGAAAAAAAATGGAAAAATGGTCTAAAATTTGGACAAAAATGCCCGTAACTTTTGAACCGTTGGACCAATGTTGGAGATTTTGTTTTGTAAATTGATCAAAATGAGATCACCTTTCCAACGCGCCTACTGGCGATTAAACCCGATTGATAGTTTTTGAGTTATGGATGTGAACGTGTAGGTAATATTTCATACGAACGTCAATTTGGGAAAAAATCTACCAACAAAAAGTAGGGGACTCGATTTTAACGATAGAGGTATGGTTCTTTGGCAAATTTTCATGGAATAACCCATAGAATACGGAAATCATAGGGAAATTGGTGAATTTTTTCACTCCCTACAAATCGACCCGCCCTAATGGGGACTCTGCACCATCGATTTCAATGGTAAAAAAAGTGGTTTACTGACTTTCGTTGTGGTCGCACAAGTACAAATGACGCTGAACGTTCTGGACGGGCAATTGAGGGCAATACACCTGAAAATGACGAAAAAATCCACGATATGGTGTTGGCCAATCGAAGAGTAAAAGTGCGTGCGATTGTTGATGCCATAAGCATTTCGTATGGCAGTGTGGTTACGATTGTAAATGATCAGTTGGGTTTAAGAAAGCTGTTTGCAAGATGGGTGCCGCGTTTGCTCTCAATTGACCATAAACGTAATCGTGGAAAATAAGGTGATGGCTACAGTTTTTTAGGATGCACGCAGGATAATCCACACCGATCACCTTCAAAAGGGAAAAACAACAAACGGCGAATATTATCCCAACTTATTGGACCGATTTAACGAGGATTAAAAAAAAAAAACGACGAAAAAAAAAATCCTATTTTTTGGAAGGGATACAAAAATTGGAGAAACGTTGGACTAAGTGTATTGAGCTAAAAGGAGATTATGTTGAAAAATAATAATTTTTTTTTTTGCAAAAAAAAACTGTGTGTCATTCAAAAAGTCACGGACTTATACTCGTATGTTATTACCATTTCTATACTGGACTCACATGTTATGGCAATTTTTGTAATGTTTTTAGTTTTTATGAATAAATTTTCTTTTGAAATGAAAAAAAAAAATTAATTCTGTCCCAATTTGAAATCGTTAAATTAATACAATTATTTGCAATAAGTAACCCTATTTAAACATATAACTACTTCCCCACTTTGTTTCATATGACCACATTTCAATTCAAATTGTAATAAGTGTGTAAGATTTCTCTTTATGTTGATGTTAGCATTTCTTTGGTTTACATTTTTTTTTTTTTTTGAATATTTGAAACAAAGAACTAAAAAATTGTATATGAAATGAAAATTTGTTTTGTTAAATATTTCAGTATTTATTATGCTACTACTGTGTTTTTTATTTTCTTCCATTTTCAAACCACATTTCCATCTCTATTCTTTTGCTCAACCCCACAGGTAACTGTTATAAATTTTATGATTACTGAACAAGGTTTACGTGAACAACTGTTGGCTACAGTGGTGGCACATGAACGTCCCGATTTGCAAGAAAAGAAGGAACAATTGATTATTGAATCGGCAAAAAATCGCGATGCTTTATATACTATCGAATCAAAAATATTAGAGGTAAGCATACATATGAAGTTGTTTTTTTTTTTTATCCATATGAGGTATTCTGCATTAAACATCATGAAAACGATACTGACCTATATATATATATTAAAAACAAAAGTTCAACCAAACTCTCTTTTTTTTAATATAATAATATAATTCAATGAAATTTCAATTAAACTTTTGTTTGATTTCAAACTTAATTTTAATTAAAATCTCAATAATATCTTAAAAAATGTTAATTGTGAAATGAATTGGGAGCACACAAAATTTCCAGTTTTTATAACCCATAATGACAACAAATTAAAAAATGCCCACATTTAAAAAATTACAAAAATTTTAAAAATTCTATTAAATTGAAAAAATTGCTGATATTTGAAAACATCGGCAAATTGCGAACCAAAAAACTAAATTTAAAACAAAAAAAAAACCAAATTCGGCTAAACTGAAATACATCGCTATATATTATAAAAAATCGCCAAACTTAAAAAAGTCACAAAGATTAAAGAAATTGGCCGAAATTCCAAAAAAAAAAACTAAAAATGTTTTCGAGAGTTGGATGTTTTAAATTATATTTGTGTTATTTTTTAAATGTTAACATTTTTTTAAATTTTGGTTTTTGTTAAACTTTTGCATTTTTTTTCAATTTTGTGCAATTTTAGATATGCGCTATTTTCAAAATTATTTAAAATTGGAGTTAATTTGTTTTATTTTCATGGCACATTAACAGGATTTTATTGAGGCACCTGAAATATATTTGCGTAAATCACTTTCTCTAAGTGAAAGTTATGGCGGTTCAAAGTTTAAAATTTAAAAAAATTCTAAAAATTACATTTTTTGATTCATTTTAAAAAATTTTGCATATGTATAATAGTGTTTTAGATTTTTGGCGTTTCATTTAAATATACTCTCTTAATTTGTGCTTTCCAAAAATTATTTGTCAAATTCTGTGGCAATTCAAAGAATTCAATTTTTGACTTGAAATCACGGTTAGATTAGATTAGAGTGGCACTATGCACCGCGACCAGAAGTTGGTATTTTGTGCTATTTATGCGATATTTTAAAATGATAATTTGTTTTGGAGGCTATATTTTAGTTTAACGTAATCAGTTGAAGAAAAAATATATTTTCTAAAAGTTAATTTTAAATAAGTACAGTTTTTTAACAAGATGCTTCTAAAAACTACGTAAATTTTATTTGGTCCATAAAATCATTATTTTTTAATATTTGGTAATGCTCTATAAGTTTTTAAAGCATTGACAAAACGTACAGATATTGTGAATCTTGAAGAATTTCTCGCAACAGTGTTGATGTGCCGGAGAAAAACGCGTTTAGATAAAAGAGTAAATTTTTAGCACACAGTGCTTTTGAAAAAATTTGTGATGGCGATCAATTATATGCGCTGCCACTATTATTTCTAGGTTTTCGAAATATGTATGTTTTAAAAAAAAATCAAAAACAAATTACGCAATTTTTGCACAATTTCCATAAAGCAAATATAATTTTGATGTTCAATCTTTGTATATGCTCCTCTGATATTAGGTTGGAAAATAAATAAAAACTCGGTTGACGCAACAAGCTGGCCTATTTAAAACTAAACAGCTAAGGTGCCATGCAAAAAACTGCTTTTTTAACAAAATTCACGCTCAGTGGTTTCAAATTTTTTGACGGTCATTCTCTTTATGTGTTAAGGGCACAGATTTACAACATTTATAATGACTATATTTACGAAACATTGTTTTCAAATTTTTATCCCATCAAGTGAAAACTCAGTTTAAACTAGAAAAAGCCGGTTTTAATTTTCGACTACCGCGTGTTTATTTGTTACGTAATCACACTCCAATTTAATATTTATTGAAAGTATCTCTCAATTATTAGGCGATTGTGTTATACTTAATGTAAACCAAAAGTTTAAGGCCCTAAACACAAAAAAGTGAGCTTGTTGTAAACGATTTGTTCAAACAATTATAAATATTGATCTATGGCTCTAAAATGTTGTGATTTAACCCTTTAACGAATGGTTGTTATAAGTAACATTTTTTTTTTTTTTTTTTGTATTAGCTACAAAAAAACTGTTAGTAACTGTTCAATAAGGCCTAGTTGTTTTGACAACATTAAAAGGCTGAATCGGCACAATTGTACCTGTAAATATTTTCTATGAAATGGAAATAAAAAAATAAAAAATAAATTTATTTAAAATTATTAGAACGCTTCAATATACATAGCAATTTACATGAGAAAATAAAAAAAAAAAAATTTTAATTTCTTTTGTAGTGTTATTAAAAATAAAACACTAATTGTTCTTTCAAAGACTCTACTATTTCAATTCACTATTACTTTAGAAAATTCCTAATGTCAATTCGCCTATTATAAGGGTTTTTCTTGTTGTTTGCAAGGAAAACTATAACGAATTTTTATCCATTGGTCATGGCATCATTTTCATAAATACAAAAATGATTCATTAAATTTTCTTTAATATCTGAGAAACTTTATTTTTGTATCGTTGGAAATTTTCCGAATTTCCAATTTTAGTTTACGAAATTTATATAGAAACAAAAAAATTGATAATATTGATAATTGGATATTCAAAAATATTTTTAAAAATTCCATGGAGTTTATTATACTTCATTATATTTGGTCGGTCTAAAAAAAAATAAATTAATGATTAAATAGTGTGGCATATTTTGTGCACAGATTAGTGCTGCCATTTAATCATTTTCTCGCATTCCTAGTGTTGGAGAAATGATTCCAAATAAAGATAACTTTAATGTAAAGTTATTAAATTTTCGTAAATATAAGATTTTTGGCACTTTAATGCACATGAAAGTGCGGCCAGTTCTTTAAAATCAAGAATAACATTTACAGTGTAAAACACTGGTCTTATCAATCTCTGTCAATAATGTAACCCATTACATGTACAAAAATCAAGTTTACATTGATTTACTTAAACTAAGTTTAATTGGGCTGTTATTAACAGGGATTTCCATTTGTTAGTTGTTTTCAGTAATTAAAAAAAAAATTATATATTTGTCGTGGCATTCGTTATCCGTCACCTTCAGGTAGACAGATCCCAATTTTAACGGCAAATATAGGTCATACATCATTTGATGACCGGTAGATTTTTATTGCACTAGGGGGAGTGTCCCGTAGGAGTCACCATAGTCAATAAAAATAGCTATTAGATTGTTAGTAATTTTTTAATAATCAATGAACTTCAAATAATATTCAATGATCTTGAAAAGATAATAATCTTTTATTAAAATATTTTTTTTTTTTATTTGAACTTTCTTTTTCTTTTTTTTTTTGTGTTAATTTCAATTAACTAATTTTATATTGTTCTTCTTTCGTATTGGTAATTATAATATTTGATCAATACCATGTTTAAACCATCCTCCGTTTTTGCAATGTAAAAAAAATGTTTAAAGAGACATAGATAAATAAAATTTATTTTCTTTGAATAGATTTATATTTGTTTGTTAAAAAAAATTGTTTAAAGATCTTTTTGTACTTAATTGAATTGTATGAACAGACCAGGGTAGTTAATTAATTACTTTCAATATTTTCAATAAAAATTTAGCTTATAATTTTTTTTTTTAATTTATAATTTTTAAATTCAAGTTTAAAATTTGAATTTATAATTTTCAATTTTCAATTTTTTTTTTTTTTTTTTTTTTTTTTTATTTTTTTTTTATTGTATCTTATTTACAATCTATTTTACAATATTAAGTAAATTATATAAAAAGGGGGGTAATTAACTTACGTTATTAGGTTTCAGTAAACCTAATAACCTTATATAATGCGAACTATTTACATTATTTACATATTTACAATATTATTCTCTATATGGCAAATCTAATACATGGAATCTTTTAGTCTTTTAATCTCTTCTGAGTCGTCCAATAAGGTAATAGCTAGGGTATTTGGATGGTTACTGAGCCTTTCTAGGTAACGAGAACTAAATCTGTTTATTTCGTTTTTTATGGTTGGAATCAGGAGATCCTTATGAATATGGTGATTTGTTATATACCAAGGTGCTTTAACAATTTGTCGTAGTGTTTTAGATGGTATCGTTGTAAATTTCTACGTTAGAGTTACTTGTAGTTCCCCATAACTGTATACCATATGTCCAAACAGGTTTCAATATAGCGTTATAGATTTTAATTTTGTTTTCAAGGCTGAGTTCAGACTTTGGTCCTAACAGCCAATACAGCTTTTTCGTTTTTATATTTAAATGTTCTCTTTTTTTTTATGTGATCTTTCCATGTTAGTCTTCTATCCAGAAACATTCCTAAGTATTTGACACTACTGGTTTCAGGTATTTGGGATCCATTTATATAAACCGGCGAACAATCGTTTTTTTCTCAAAGTAAATGTTATATGTACTGATTTTTCAGTATTAACTACAATTTTCCATTTTTTTAGCCATATATCTAGCATATCTAGTTCTCTTTGTATTTTTGTTGAAGCTATAATAGGAGATTCATCTGACGATATTACAGCTGTGTCATCAGCATATGTTGCAATTGATACATCTTCAGTTAGAGGCATATCTGATGTAAAAATTGTATATAGGATGGGACCTAGAACACTGCCCTGTGGTACACCTGATTTTATATGACAAATTTTAGAAAATTCATCTTTTACTTTTACATAAAACTTTCTGTTATGTAAATACGATTTAAGAATTAAATACATTGGTGTTGGTAAAAAAGATTTAAGTTTAAACAAGAGACCTTGGTGCCAAACCCTATCAAATGCAAGTTTAACATCTAAAAAGACAGCAGAGCTATATAATTTTCTTTCAAAAGAGTCAGTAATTATATCAACTACTCTATGGATTTGTTCTGGAGTCCCATGTTGATGCCGAAATCCGAACTGGTGTTCCGGAATTATGGTTTCTTTTTCCAAATGTGGCAACAACCGATATGACAGCAATCGTTCAACACAATTTTGAAAAGGTAGGCAGCAAACTAATAGGTCGGTACGAATTTATTTCATTTTCTAGCTTATTGGGTTTATGAATCATAATGATTTCCGCACATTTCCATTGTGTTGGAAAATAAGACAATCTCAATATGGAATTAAAAATGAGAGTCAAAAACAGTATGGACTTTTTGGATAAATTCTTAACTACAATTGCGTTGATTCCGTCATAACCTGGAGATTTCGTATTATTTAGCTTAAGAATTTATTTTTTTCACTTCAAATGGAGAACATGATTTAATTGGAAAATCCATTTGACAAGGGGAATCCAAAAATGTTATTATATGCCTCTCACTGTCTGAGTTTGTAACTACGAATTCTTCAAAGGTTTTTTCCAAATGCTCAGAAAATGCATCAGCTTTTCTTTATTAGTTTTACACCAATAGCCATTATCGTCTTTTATTGGAATATTTCTTTAGATGGCCTTTTCAAATATTTTGTAGCTTTCCATAGACTGTGTTCACTATTGTTATTATTTGTGTTTAGTTTTCTTAAGTAGTTTGCAACTTCTTCATTTCTGTGCTCCGCTATACGCTTTTTAAGATAATTTGCAGCACAATTGTAGTTAGTTTTGTCAAATGGATTTCTACTTAATTGCCAAATTCTTCGAAGTCGTCTTTTGTTTCTTATAAGTTCTCTAATTTCGGCTGATACATACAACTGTTGTCCATTTGTTTGATATTAATTTGAGGTGTAGAAAGAAATGCAGCCTCATGAATAAGATTTGTGAACCTTTCTACCTCAAAATCAATTTTCTTCACCAGATTTGAAGGATGTATTTAAATTTAAATTGCTGTCCACACCAATTTTGAAACGATTTAATGTCCGTTTTATGTGAGAACCAATTTGAGTTTTTGCTAAAGGTTTTTAGCGAAGTATTATAGTTTAAAATAATAGGAGTATGGTCTGAATTTAAATCACTACTATCCATTATGTCAAGCAGATGAAGTGAAATACCAAAGTAAACGAAAAAATCAAGTAAATCAGGAATTGTATTGGGATCACTTGGCCAATAAGTGGGTGAACCTGTAGATAAAGTTTTGTAATTATTTATATTAATACATTTATATAACTCACTTCCTTTCGGATTGGCAAGCCTGGATCCCCACCATGGATGCTTTGCATTGAAGTCACCTCCTACAATAAATCGGCTTCCTAGTTTGTGAAAAAATTTGTATATTCCTGCTTGTGATGGACTATGTCTTGGAGGAAAGTATATGGAGTAAATTGCTACATCGACGTTATTACAGCTGATTTTAATTCCACTTGCTTGTATTGAAGGTTTCCTTACTGCATCCAAAATACTGTATTTAATACTCGATTTTACTAACACTGCTGATCCTGCATGAGCTTTTCCATCAGGATGGTTTGCCTCAATGAGATCGTATCCGTGGATTTTAAAATAACTTTTTTCAGTGAAGTGAGTTTCTGATATCAAAAATATATCTATAAAATTTAACTTAAGAAAAATTTCAATTTCTTTTACATGACGGGAAGCACCATTAGCATTCCATGTTGAAATTCTTAAATTTATTTGCATAACTTCGTAATTAAAACAGTCATAAGATTCATTAGCTTATCTAGCATAGCTTCTAATCTTACCATAACATCATTATTGTTATTATTATTGTTGGTATTGTTGTTGTTGTTGTTGTGATTGCCAGAAACAGCTTGTGAGTATGAGATGTTTCCAAATGCATTACCATTATTGTTTGTAGGATTTGTTTGGGAAAAATTCTGATTTTGGTTATTTTGTTGATTAGTAAATCTAAAATTAAAATTTCTTTTTTTATGAATAATTTCCTGATATATTCAGCATCCTTTATAACTTGCTGTGTGGTTTTCTAAGCAATGCACACATTTTGGTGGTGTATTAATATCCTTGGTACATGTTGATGTCTGATGATCACTTCCACATTTAACGCATTTATAAGGCTTTTTGCAATAAGTTTTAGAGTGTCCAAATTCCTGACAACGATAGCATTGAACAAGATCATCCGTTTGTTTGGTGGTTCAATAGATACAATAGCATTGCTTTAGTGTTTTATTTTATAAACATCTTTATTATTGGCGCTTGGTTCTAAGTCTACAAAGAATATTGAAAGTGGTTGCTTTGTAACTCGGCTTTTTAATGTTAAAAACATTTCTCACTTGATGACCTAACGACAACAACTCGGCTTTATATCCACAACTGGTGTTGTATGGTGAATACCCTTAATCACAATTTTGTAAGCTCGTTCCTGTTTTAACTGATAAGTATGAAAGCAAATATTTTTGAATCTAAATGTTTAACTACTTTTCTATAAGACTCAGTGTTTTTAACCATCAACCAAATCTGATTATCTCTCATTGACTTATAATTAAATTCATTACTAGATATAACCTTAGATATACACTTAATCATATTATTTATATTGTCCACAAAAGGAATGTATATAGGCGGAGGTTTAGGTTGGCTTTCTTCATTTTTTTCTTGGATTTGAATTGTATCGTTAACATCATCAAGTAATGCAAACTGATTTGCATTTGATGTTCTTGCTGCCAAATACCATCACTTTCATCACTGTCTTCATCACTTAATGTAAGCATGTTGTTGTTTTTCTTTGTTATTGTTTTTAAATGTTTGAAGTTGGATTGTAAATCCCGTTGTTTTTACTTTAAA
>CM037853.1:56212687-56247685 GCA_021234595.1 Delia radicum
AGTTACAGGACCTCAAATGTGCCAGAAAGTGTTGATTTTTGCTTTTTTAGGTTAGAATATTTCGTGATAGGACTTAATAAGTCTTGGTCAGAAAATTTCATAAAATTTTGTCGGCCAAAAAAAAGTAAATTTCTGGAAGTTACATGACATGACATGTACCCAAAAATGTGTTTTTGCACTTTTAGTTTGGAATATCTAAAATCTTCGGAAAAGTATAGTTTGATTCTTGTTTGGAAAACCATGTGGGCCTGTGTAGTTTTTTCTGAGTAGATTTTTTAAAGGATATTAGAAAAATTCCGGACCAGCTCAATATATTCAGGGTTTTACATAAACTAACTCAATTTATCTAAAAATCGTACATTTTTTAAATGTTTTATTTTTAAAAAATATTCTGACGTTTTTATATTGATTGAGAAATCTAAACAGTGTAACTCGGCATCATTTTAGAAAAATTCGGTTTCGAATGTGGTATGAAACTACAAATATGTATTAATTAGGCCTACAGTACATATGCATATGTATTTAACTCATACGATATATTGTTTGTAATTATATAAACAAAATTAAAGTTATCGTGACCAATTGTTTTTGATCTGAAAGCGGGACCCCCGCAAGTAAAGAGGCGGGATATTTTTAATTTTGTATCAAAAAATAAGGTTTTTATCAAATTTGAAAATTGAGTGAATAAATTATTGTTATTTTACAATTTTCTCATTTAAAAAAAAATACATTTCTTTTTTCATCAGAAATTATTTTTTGAAAACAAATTTTTGAGTTAAGTTTTAGTATTTCGGTATTTCGTAAAAAAAAATCGTGATTTTTTTATATTTTTATCATAAAACTTTCAATATTCTGTACTAGTTAGTAAAAACTATATGATTTTTCACTCAAAATGTCATGTATATAAAAACGAAAAAAAGTTTATTTCCTTAAATTGTGTCAATTGAACAGAAATTCTCTAAATATTAATAAATTTTCGTAATTCCGATTGTGACTTTAAATTCGTATATTAAGAAAATCCATAAATATTAAGAACACAATTTGCTAAATCAAACACTATAATTTTTTTGTAGATCAAACACTACGATTTTTTGTTCTTTTTCTCTCAGCATTTTTAATTTTAAATTATTTCTTAATTAAGGAGCTTATTAAAATAACGAATTTTACATAAAAAGCACAACTTTTTTGCATTAATCTCTCACACTCTCAATGATTGTACCAAAAAAACTGAAAAAGCTTTTGCTATAAAAACTCAAGAAAGAGTTTCTTACATTATTTTTCATTATTAATTGTTAATTAATTAAAAAAAAATTAATATACCAATTCATGCGAAAATTGCGAAAGTTGTTCAATTTTTTGTTAGTATGATATAGGAAAATAAATATTTACTATCAAGAGTGGCCCACTTATAATCTGGACTCACAAATGCTTTAATAACTTTTTAAGAAAAAGCAGCATACAATAGTATGACAATATCAAATTAAAAGTAATTTATTCAGCTTTAAAAAAACTATAAAAATTACAGAAAACATTAATATATTAATAAATATAAAAACTCGTGCGCCCCCGGTAGGCTAGTTGGTAGCGTGCTGGCTTATCAGTGCGGGGGTCGTGGGTTCGATTCCCACCAGAGGCACTGGTCTGTTTTCGCTACAACGCGCCGAAGGCCATAGTAGCTAGTGCTCGGTTAGGGTAATAGTATATAATTTGTAATTATATGATTATTAATTAATAAAATAAAAAAAAAAAAAAAAAAAAAAACTATTGGCATATTATGAGGAGCGCATCGTAAAATTTTTGCACACTGAATGAATGATATTTAATAATATTGTTATACTTGTCTAAGACCTTATGGAATTTGTTAAGCATCTATTTATCCTTTATAAAATGTTTATTTCAGCTTAATAGCTTCCCATTTTTTGCTTATAGTTTTACCAATAAAAGTACGGTGCAATACAACGTCTACATTGGAAATAGAAAAAAGTCTGTGGTCAGGGTAAAATGTGACTTCAAATACCAGTACGACACCAAAAAATAAAAAGTTTTTCATATAGAGCAAATTAACGATATAAATACTTTGTTCAATTGACACATAAATTAACCACTGACGAGTCCCAGGAGGCGGACGAAACTGCGGCAGGCTGGTGTATCCCTTGTGTCCGTAAAATTTTTCAATAAAAATGTTTTCTTCTTCTTCCTGTAAAGAGACTAACTAAAGTAAAATGTTTTTATTTATCTTTTATGTTGTGAAAAAACACAAAATGGCGTTGACAGAATCTTCCGAAAACTGAAAATGCTGATGTTAATGTCAAACCATATACTTTGAGCAGTATGGATTTTTTCAACATACCAATTACATAAAAAAGATTTTTTGTAGCCATAACTACTTCAAATTCTAGTAAACAACTCCACAATCCTAAAAATAATTGAATTTTGGTATTTAAATTAAGCGTAAATGCTTTTTTTGAAAAGTGCCTTCAGCAACTTAAAGCAAACATACCGTTCTTGTGTAACCTTGCCGTTTTAATATTTTGTTTATTTATTACATTTTATGAACTTCTTAATCGAATGTTTTGAAACAATTATTTTTTAAAAAGCCCCCACAAAAGGCATTTTATTTGTAAAATTGAATATTTGTTTATAAAGATTTTTTATATGAAAAACTACAATTTACCAAAAAAAAATTTAAATAAATTTTAATATTATTTAAAAAAAATTGTGTGTTTGTATTTATAAATTCCATTGTTGGTGCTTATGTTTTTTCAGTGTTATATATGAAATATTTCTAAAAACATATAAAATCAATTTCGTAAGTGGGCCATACTTTACGTTTACCTTACTTTTTCCTGTAGCAGGGCAGTTGGCTTTGAAAAACCTCATATGCTATTTTATTTTAAATAAAAATATTAGGATCATCCTCTCTTTAAGATCGCATGTTCATTTTACAGAACATCTCTAATCTTAATTAAAACTTTTAGGGTTAACTTGAGTGGAAATGTGGAGTATACCCGTAGAGAAAAATTGTGATTTAACATGATTGGGGACATGATGTTAGCATACTATGATCCAATTGATCATAAATATGTTTCTGAATGATCATATTATGATCACTGAGAACGATTTCATAAACACTTAGTTTTATAATATGATTATTAAGATGATAATATGATTGTTACGCAGAGAAAAATTGTGATTTAACATGATTGGGGACATGATGTTAGCATACTATGATCCAAGTGGTCATAAATATGTTTCTGAATGATCATATTATGATCACTGAGAACATAAACATATAAACATTTATAAAATAATATGATTTTTACATATTTCATTCATAACATGCAGTGAAGATACCTTCCCGTCACAACCAGCACATATTCCATAAAATAGGACATACACTTAAGCCCGAAAATTGTCGAAATTAAAAAAAAAAATTTTAAAAATTAAAAAAAAATTGCTAAAATTGGAAAAATCGCCAATGCTTTTAAAATCTTTAATGTCCCAAAAATTTTTAAAAATAGCCAAAAAATAAAAAAGTAAAAGAGTAAACTGAAAAAAATCTGCAAAATCGAAAATAATTAAACATAATGCTATAAACACATAGACGACTGCAGCTACACGACTACAGCCTGTCAAAATAAAATACACACGTTTATATGAAAACGATTATTTTGGCACCAACACAACTACACGGCTACCCGACTACTTTTGCCGCTGTAGTCAACTTAGGTTAATTTATATTTTTGTTGGCTGCAAAACAAAAATAGTGTTGACAATAAAACAAAATATGTAACAAATTAGTGCTTAAAAATATTTTATTTTGTTAAACACAAAAAACGTCACAACATCAAATGGTATAATTGCATTAATATTCAAGAGGGGTTATATAAATTATTTTCACGTTATAATAATGTATTATAAATAAGTAATTGTATTTTTAAGTGAACTTTATATACGTGTCTACAACCAAGCATGTTGTTCTATTTTAATAAAGAAAAAAAAGATGTAATTGGCACTACTGAAACAAAAATGCATTTGTATCAGGGATGTTAAATGGAGTTTTTAATTTTGTACCAACATCCAAAAAAATTGTACTTTTTGGACGTTGACGGTACCATTTTTTTTAAATTTATTAAAACAACAAAAAATAAAATACATAAAAATTCTCTTGTACAGAAAAAAAAAACAAAACCTTCCAATAACATACATTATATGTATGAATAAAATAAGGCATAAAAAAGTCTTATGAATATATGAGACCAAATCATGGAATTATTTGTTTAGTTAATAAACTATTTGGAATTTCTACATCATAGCAGCATAAATTTGTCGCTCTTAACCAATCCTTAGTCTGTATGAGACTTGATAATGTTGGCTAATGTAGTCTGTTTCTATCCTTAGTTTTTATTATATTTTGAAAAGAAAAAAAACTCTTTCCACATTTGCAGACCAGTGTGGAATGGATAAAATTCCAGCAACGACTAGAAATGTCTGGAAACATATTGACATTCAGTTCATTTTGAAAATTAGCTACTACCGACCAAAAACTACAAACGTTTTAATTTTTTAACGACTTCAGTTAAAAAAATTTTAGTTTTTACTCTGGCTCAAGTAATATTTTTACTAAGAAGACAAGAATGGAGCAAAATTAATGATTAATCGGTTTTTTGTTAAAGTTCTGCCTATTATGGAGGCTATAACTTTTCTAAAACATTGGGTTCTGATGAGATCTTTAACCAGATCGAAATACTAGTATTAACCTAGCTAATATGTTTGATTTGCTTTATTTTTGTAAATATACGGAGGTTGAGAGCTCGTTCTAAATTGAACATATATAAGATTGTTTGGAATTTTCTTTCATTTCTTTAACAATAATTTAATTTTCGTTTGAGTTTGAATTTTAACGTCTTTTTCAGACAATTGCAGTTAATACTATAATTAATATGCAATTTTATTTAATTTAATTGTGAAAGGCGTGGTAGAGAAGAATGAGTGTATTTTCTAAAAATCATAACTACATTGCAAATATTCAATTTTTTCTGAATCAGACTGCGCAGTTTCTGGTATTGAACGTTCGTCAGTGACCCTGTTTTTTTTGAATTTTTGAATAATGTAATATTTGTTATGTTTTTATTTGTTCGATTGCGTCTATATGAAATTTTTCTGTGCAATCACTGACCGTTGTATAGATAAACTGATTTCTAATGCCACATGCACTCGCACTACACGTTAGACAGAGCGCTTTAGCCCTCTGAGCTATAGTTAGGTCGAGTTTTGTTGTGATTAAAACTAGTTTTATTCAATACACGGTGTTTTTTGTTCTTGCATACATAATCTCAGAAGTACAACTCCAACAACACAACAGTTCTATTTTTAGAAACTCACCTCACTATAATGTCCACTGTTTTCCCATATGTTATAAGTGATGCCATATCTATATATCAATTTTCACTTCTTCAGAATTTTAATAAATTCAAAATAAAAGTGAAGTTGGCTGCAACAAGTGTCAATATATGTAAGAGCTGCCAGATAAATTTTGTAAAAAATCGTAAATTTTTAATCGATATTAAAAAAAAAAAGAATTGCCAACTTTATTCTTCAAAATCCTTAAAATGATGATAAATCGTAAAATCTGGCGGATATAGTCGCATATATTTGAAGAGCTCATTACATAAAACGAATAAATGCAATGAAAAAGGACACAATAACAATTTGTTTGCTATACTAAAAATTCAAAAAGGGGAAAAATTAAAAATTTTTAAATTGTACCAAATGAGTCGCGGTAGTACCACGGTACTTTAGAAGGTCAAAATGTACCAAAAAAGTACAATTGTACCAACTTTAACATCCCTGATTTGTATAAAAACAGCTGTTGATATTTTTAAATTGAATCGTGATCAGCTGTTTACTATGCTGCTGTCGTTTCCAAAATAATAAGTAGCTGACCACACGGCGACGATTGCAGTCAACGGCATTTGCAGTCGTGTAGCTCTGCAGTCTGCTGTGGTCTATGTGTTTATAGCATAATATTTACAAAATGTTACGTCACATAAAAAAAAAAAATATTGGCGATATTTAAAAAATTTAAGATTTGGTAGCTTTTTAAAATATTTAATTACTTTTTTTTCATTTTTGGCTATTTGTTAAAATTTTGCCGATTTTTTTTAAATTTTATCGAATTGCTTTATATTTTTTATGGATTTTTACTAATTTTTGGCTTTCTTTGTATAATTTTAGCGATTTATTTAAATTGTTGGGGTTTTGGTTTTTAAATTTGAGGTATTTTTTCAATTCTATAGATTTTTTTTTCATTAAAAAGATTTTTAAAAAATTGTCGCATTTTTTATATTGTTGTGATTATGGGCTGCAAAAACGGTAAATTTTGTGGGCACCAATTAATTCTCAATTAATAGTTTTATATTTAATATTAAACATTTAAATAAAGTGAGTTTGAAATCAAATAGAAGTTAATTGAAATTTTATTGACATCAATTTTTTCTGTGTAATTCACAATTTATAAACAACCATCTACTTTCAAATATTATCAATGTACAACTTTTTATGTTCTTTGTAATCTGTTTCCTTTTCAACTAGGTACATGGCCTGGCCGGTAGACGCTTTAGAACGTGTTGCGGAATATTTTATTAGCTCAATGAAATTGGGTCAAGCACACGAAACAGAGGATGTTGCGGATGCCAATAAGTCACTTGAATCATTCGAATCCAAGAAAGTAGAAAAAGTTTAGAGGAAGTACATGAAATTGTATTGAGTGATTTGGAAAAGGAATTGGTAAAATGTGTAATGCATTTTAATCAATCCGTTGTCGATGCAAGTGAAAAGTAAGTGTCAGTGTGTGATTGTGTTGTATATACTCGTAACACAAATCATATAACTGTGTGAAGTTGTTTCATCGACTATAATATGACTGATAGATAGTGTCTTTAAATGGATTTACGGAAGTTATAACATACAAAAAGAAAATCACATTTTAAAAATTACTTTTTATTTGCAGATGTTTTCGAGAATTGGGTAGAAGAAATTATGTGACACCCTCTTCCTATTTGGAAATGCTAAAAGCATTCCGCACATTTTATATAAGAAAATTGGAGGAGATAACAAGATTAAGAGACAGGTAAATGTGGCGCATTACAAATGCAATATACACCACTTAATCAAAATGTTTTGCACTGATTCAATTTATCCCTACTAGGTATACTATAGGCTTGGAAAAATTAGATTTTGCTGCTGGTCAAGTGGGTGAAATGCAGTCTAATTTATATGAATTACAGCCAAAATTAAAAATTCTATCAGAGGAAACTGAAAAAATTATGGTCAATATTGAACGTGAAACAGCAGAAGCGGAAAAAAAGAAAGAAGTCGTTGGAGCAGATGAAGCAGCAGCAAATGAAGCTGCTGCGGCCGCACAAGCCATTAAGGATGATTGCGAAAGTGATTTGGCAGAAGCTATACCAGCCTTAGAAGCGGCATTAGATGCTCTAAATACACTTAAGCCCGCTGATATTTTTGTAGTAAAATCTATGAAAAATCCACCATATGGTGTTAAATTGGTGTTGGAAGCTGTCTGTGTTATAAAAGGTTTGAAACCAGATCGTAAACCAGATGCTACCGGTAGAATGGTAGAAGATTATTGGGGTGCCTCATTGCGTATGGTCAGTGATATGAAATTTTTGGAGTCATTAAAAACATTTGATAAAGACAATATACCACCGGCAATAATAAAGAAGATTAGAGAAAGTAAGTCGCTTATTTTAAAGAAACTTATAGCAGAGATAATTATTATTTAAAATATTTTTTTCTATAGATATGTAGCCGATCGAGATTTTGTTCCAGAGAAAATTAAATCGGCCTCTACTGCCTGCGAAGGTTTATGTCATTGGGTCCGTGCTATGGATGTTTATGATAAAGTCGCTCGTATTGTTATGCCCAAAAAAGCGGCTTTAGCCGAAGCTGAAAATGATTTAGCTTCTCAAATGGAAAAATTAAATTCAAAACGTGCTGAGTTACAAGTGATATTGGATAAATTACAAAAGCTTAATGATTTCTTTGCTGAAAAATCACGACAAAAGAAAGGTTTAGAGGATGAAATTGATAATTGTGAAAAGAAATTAAACAGGTAATTACATAAGTTACACACACTTGCACACTCTGATTTGAATAATATTTAAATAAGTGAAATAGAAAAAAAAAAATCACGGAGGCAGACATTTTTTTAATTCTATTTTATTACATAAATTATATTTTAAAATCGAATGTTAGTTTGACAATCATGTAATATACGTTGGTTTAGGCAAACTTGGGTGACGTCAACTACATTTCAACCATCATTCACTTGTGAAATATTTCTATAACATTAATAATTTCAGACCTACGATCAAACTTGTGGGCTTAAACGCTTCCTTTGAAAATTTGTAAGCATTTTAATCCCAAACATGGGGCAATTACTCAATTACACACAATTACATGTAGTTAGACGTAAACAAGTAATTGGCGTGTAATTAAATACACAAATATTGGCATTATGTCGCAATCTAGTGTTGACAAAATTTTTAATTATTAATGATATAGAAAAATTTCACAAGTGAATGATTGTGAAATGTAATTGACGTCGCCCAAATCTGGTTTTAGCTAATTTACAATTTTGTACGGAAATCGTAGAGTTTTTTCGAGTAGTTTTCGAAAACAATTTAAAATTTTAAATGAGCTATCTATAAATATAGTCAATTCATAAAAAAGCAAAATTTAAAAAAAAAAACAAATAAAATTTTTTAATTTTTATATGAACTGATTGAGGTTTTTTGAGTAGTAGTTGGCCCAAGACACAATGTTAATCCAATTATGGTGAGATTTGCTATTACTATTCTCTGGAAGTTTATCTTTCGAACCCATCTTTAAAATTTACCTTTTCACATGACTTCAAACAAACAAAAGTGCACTTTTACTACTCGGTGTAGTCGACGAGTAATTCGAACTCACGAACTACTGGAGTATCAAGATTATTGTTTCTAAACAAATATTTAATTGAATCAATCAATATTTTATTTGACTTTTAAATATATAAATACATATTTTATTTCAGACGTAATTCCCAAATTATTTTTTCATACACTGTAGCTTAAATAGCTAATTTTTAGTTTAAAATACGAAATGCATTTGAAGTTTACAAAGCAAGCAAACACACAAACATACAAACAGCCCAGCAAAACTTTGGTAATGGGTGCGATAAAGAAATCTAATATGTACTCCTTACCTGCATCATTATTTTCCAACAAGAAGTAATGAGTTACCGATAATTGATTGGATTACGTTGTAATGATACCTCAATACATTTTACATTTTTTCGAAACGTAAAGTAATTATTAATATATATATTTGAAAATCTATTTGTAGAGACATTACTTTGCGATTTTTTGTAAGCATGAGGGTAAGGTGTATATTTTTGATATCAACGAAAACACGAAGCACAACAACTCATTTACATTTTATGCAATAAAATATTATATGTATCGATAGCTCAGTTGGTAGAGTTATCGCCTAACTAATTGTTAAATACCAGAGACCCCAGCATGACCAAGTAATTTATTTTATAAAAAAAAAAAAGTTATTTAATTAAAAAAAAATATCTGAAAAAAAAATGTTGTATGCATTTTTTTTATGAAAATCTATTTATAGACACATTACTTTTTCCCACCATGTAACCATATAAGTAACCAGTTACTTTACCCCTACAAGGTAAAGAGTCCACCCATTACTTTTAGGCTCATCTCCTGAAAACTTCATCAGTGAAGTAAGGTGTAATGTAATGCATGAAGCCCTATGGTGATACATTACTTTACCCACGATTTGGTAATGTGTGGTTTTGCTGGGAGTCTCAGCATTGCCGAAAACACACATACCAACGTATCGTTCACACACTTTTTTTGTGCGTTTCATACTTTTGCATTTCTCTGTATATAACAATTGAGGGAAGTATAAAAATACATACAAAAAATCAAAAAGGCTTTTCTTTAAAACCCTGTAAATCCGAGAGGAGTGAAAATAACTAAACGGGTCTTGAAGTGTTATAAAGTTAAAAGTAGGGAGTAAATACTCTGTAATTTTCAAGTTTGTATCTGCTAACAAACATGACCAAATTGTAGCCTGAAATATGCAAATTTTCAAAATTTCCAAATTTCAAGTAACGATTTTTTCATAACGAGTTGCCAGATTGAGCCAATTTTAATTTTGTATTTTTCTCCGACATGTCTAATTTGTATCTGAGAATTATTATGCTTTTATATTCATTAGCGCCGACACTGGAATTCATTGAAAAACACAAAAAAACCAATGAAATATGCTTATTTTCAATACCGCGTTATTTTTCGGGTGTATGAATTAACTCAAATTTTATATTTTTGATAGAAACTATAATCCTTCAGCTTTAAAACAATGTGTTCATCATGTAGATATCTCTAGCAGAAAAATTTTAACAGCTCAAACCACTACGCACAAAAACAAGACTTTTTAGTTTTTTTATTTTGCGTGAACCGGTAGTGCCGTGTGCAAAAATTAAATCCTCTTGGATTTTGGGTTTTAAGAACCTAAATATCATTTCCGGTTAGTTTGAGTGAAATCTAAGATATGCCAGCTTTGCCGATTTGGTGATTTCATACAGAATAACTCAAATGTGTTTTTGGGTAAAGTTTCAAATGTGTTTTTGGGTAAAATTTCTTCAAGATTAAAAAAAAATTATGGAATAAGTTGCAACATTTTGGAAAGTTCGCAATAATTTTTTTTTTAATAATTCTTTTATTTACAATCTATCCATTTAAGGATAATAAGTAAATTTAATAATAACAATAAAAATAACATTAATTGTTGAACTCCATTGAGAACAAAGTGATATGTACAGATTTCTCAGTATTAACTTTAATACCCCATTTATTTAACCATTCTTCAATTGCGTTGAGTTGTCTTTGTACTAAATTAGATGCATTATTTGGAGATATGTCAGAAGCTAGTACCGCAGTGTCGTCTGCATATGTTGCAACAAGAACGTTTCGGTGATTGGCATGTCTGATGTAAACATAGTGTAGAGGATTGGTCCTAATACGCTTCCTTGTGGGACTCCAGCCTTGATGTTGTAAATTTTGGAGAATTCGTCGTTAACTTTGACGTAAAAATGTCTATCACTTAAATATGATTTAATAAGTAGATATAAAGAAGTGGGCAATAATTTTTTCAATTTATAGTACAACCCTGTATGCCAAACTTTGTCGAACGCTTGTTGTACATCCAAAAATACTCCTGAACAAAATTTTTTGGTTTCCAATGTATCTCTTATATATGCAACGATACGATGGCATTGCTCTGGAATGCCATGCTTGTGTCTAAAACCAAATTGGTATTCTGGAATGATATTAAATTTTTCTAGAACTGGTAATAATCTCTTCAGTAATATTCTTTCGAATATTTTGGAGAATACAGCCAGTAAACTTATCGGTCTATAGGATGTTACATTGTTCTCTGGTTTATTTGGCTTGTTTACCATTACAATCTCTGCGCATTTCCATTGAGAGGGAAAGTAATTTAATCTTAATATAGAGTTGTACAATAATGTAAGATATAGTATACCCCTCTTAGGCAGGGATTTGACTACTCTTCCATCTATGCTGTCGTATCCGGGAGATTTTTTGCAATTAAGTTTGTTTATCTCTTCTTTTACTTCACGAGGGGAAATATGTTTAATAGGCCAATCAACCGGACAAGGACTGCCTAAATACTCAAGTATTTCATCAACAAAAGGGTTTTATCTGTATGAGGCTGGAACGTCGTTTGAAGATGAAGGGCAAATGCTTCCGCTTTAGATTTATGTGTTTTACACCATACATTGTTTACATCTTTTATTGGTATATTTCGTTTAGTAGGTCTTTTTAAATAACTTGTAGCCTTCCACAAACTAAATTCATCGTTCTTCTTATTTACCGGATTGAGGTTTCTAAGATAGTTTCCAAGCTGCTCGTTTTTCATCTTATAGAGAGCTATTTTGAGATCTTTTGTCGCTTTATTCAATATCCTCTTGTCATTTGGATTTCTACTATTTTGCCAAACGTTTCTCAGTCTTCTTTTATTTCTTATCATGTCTCTGATTTCAGAATTTATAAAAGTTTGGTTTTGGTTACGTTGGGGTGGTAAAGTGGGAGTTGAAAGAAAACCAGCTTCAAGAATTAAAATATTAAATGTCTCAACTGCATCATCTAATTCAGTTGGGGATGTTATGGAGATATTTAGATTCACATTTCTTTCTATCCAAGTTTCAAATGATTTTAAATCAGTTCTGGCAGTAAGAATTTTTTGTTTCTGTATATTTGTTTGTAATAATGTGTTGAAACAAGCTAGGAGGGGAGTGTGGTCAGAACTAAGTTCATTAACATCTGTTATACTGAGTGTTTGACTAGAAATTCCAGAGTAAACGGCAAAATCAAGCAGATCAGGTATCTTTCTTGGATCTGTTGGCCAGTAAGTTGGGTTACCTGTTGACAGAATAGAGTAGTTATTGTTAGCTATGCATTTTCGGAGCTCGCTTCCCTTCGGATTAACTAATCTTGATCCCCACCAAGGGTGTTTAGCATTATAGTCTCCCGCAGCGAAAAATCTTGGCCCCAAACTATTAAAGAAATCATGAAATTTTTGACAATTAACTGTAAATCTCGGCGGGAAAATAGATGGCAGAGAACGTTATACTGTATGAATCGCAATTAACTTTAATGCAGGCAGCTTGTAGATACGATTCTCTTATTTCTTGAAAAAGTTCGAATTTAATTGTAGATTTGATTAAAATTGCTGCCCCCGCATGAGCACTATCGTCTGGATGATTGGCTGTTATTAGTTCATAATCTTTTATTTTAAAAAACGTTTTGCTAGTAAAATGTGTCTCTGACACTAATAGAATATCGATGTAATGTAGTTTAAGAAAAATTTCAAGTTCATGTGTGTGGTTGGAAAGCCCATTAGCATTCCATATTGCAATATTCAAATTTAGTTCCATAGTTTTGCTACTAAAAGAGTCATCATGCTTAATAGCTTATTTGTTAATTCAATCTGATTTTGTATTAAATTTTCTAGCTTTTCAAATGAATTATGCTGAGAAGTTTGTTGATTATTTCTTAGAACATTAGAATAAGAAAGGTTGTTGTTGTGACTAAAGTTTGCACTAGTTGTATTGTTGTTCAGATGGGGATAATCTTCGTTATCATAATTGAACCTGACATTATTACGCCTATTGTCAATATTCTTTTTTATTTTTTTCTTTAATAGTTGCTTGTAAAATTCGCATCCTTTATAGCTAGCTGGGTGACTTTGTAAACAATTAACACATCGAGGAGGGGCATCTCTTGCTTTAGTACAATCGACAGTTAGATGGCCTAACCCGCATTTGACACAATTAACTGGTTTTCTGCAGTATGTTTTTGTATGGCCATATTCTTGGCATCTGTGGCATTGTACAATATCATTTGTTTTCTTTGGTGGGACAATATTGACTATAGCATTATTAAGAATTTTGATGTCATATATATTTTTGTTATTTGGGCTAGGTTCTAAATCAATATAAAACATTGGTAGAGGTACTCTAGAGATTCTACTTTGTATATTAGAAATATTTCGGACCTTGTGACCTAAACATTCAATGGCTTTTTTGATTTCATCTTTATTTGTTGAGTGGTGAAGGTTCTTAATAACAGCTCTGTAGGCCCTTTCTTGTTTCAACTGATATGTATGAAATATAATTTTTTTGTCATTTAAGAACGAAACAAGTGTTCTATAGGATTGAACATCTTTTACCATTATTCTTATTTGACTGTCTTTCAAACCTTTGTAATTAAACGATGAAGAGCTTATTATTTTTGAAAAATCTTTTATCATACCGCTTATATCAGAAACATTAGGCATAAAAATTGGTGGTGGCTTTGGTAAATTTATTTCCGTACCATGTTCATATTCTGATTCATTGTCATCTTCATTATCATTAACTAACTCAGAAAATCTATTTTGACTTACATTATTGTTTGTAGAAGCTGTATGAAAGGTACTAGCAATGTTGTTAGTGTTGTTTGACGCGCTATGGTTGTTGTTGACATTATTTTGCGTATGGGTATAAGCAATTTTGTTATTGTTTTGTAATTGTAATGCAGATGTATTATTAATACTGCTTACTATAGAATTGTTATTGTTTTCAGAAAGAAAGTTTAAATTATTGTTGGTATTTTTTCTTTTATTCACAAATATTTTTGGGGAATCACTTTGTCGTCTTTTTCTTGTTATGGGCTTAGTAACTACCTGCCAGCATATATCATCATCTTCACTACTTTCATTGCTATCACCCATGATGATAGCAATGCAAATTGTTATTGTTCAAAAGAATTTTATTTATTTTGTTTATTGTTTTTGTTATTTTTAATAAATTATTTTAGTCTAATCTTGTAACAAGACAGTTGTTTTTATTTTTATTTACACTTTACACTTTAGAGAGCTCAGATTTTGTACGTTTGTACTGGATCACAGTCAGAAGGAGACTAAGTTCGCAATAAAAACGTAAAATTATATGAAATTTTTTTTGTAGGACTGCCCGAAATATTTCGCGTTAGCCAAGGTTCGTATGCCAAATATTCCCATGGAAGCATGGAATTTTTATTTGGATTCATATACACTCAAAAAAAAAAAATAAGTTAGCAGAAAAGTTAGTAAAACGTCTTGTAAATCAGGTATACTATTTTTTAGCAAATTTTTTTGCTAAAATCGTGTTTTCAGATAAAATTTTTGTTATACTTATTCAGCACTTAACTGTTTTATACTAATGCTTTACTAATATACTAATGTTTTACTAATTAATTTCGTTTCGTTTCTATAATTATCTTCGGCAGTTGCGTCCTTAAAAGGTAGCATCATTTAGACAACCATTGATGTAAGTAGTTGAAAGAAAATTTTTGTTATATATATTTATTTCTATAGATTTTCAGATATTAAATTACTTCATGACATCAATGTGGGAAAATGAAAATTTTTATATTTCGTAATAATTGTAAATTATTTTTAAAAGAATCACAAAAATATGTTTTATGATTTTCAGCAAATATATTAACTAAATTACAATTTTTTTTAGAATTTTTTTGCGTTTTTTTCAGTCTACTAAAATTCAGCAAAAAATTTATTAATTTTTACCAACGCTTTTTTATTTCTAATCTACTAAGTGTTAGCAAAACTTTTGCTGAATCTACTAATTTTGTTGCTAAAAATCAACTCGCTGATTTTCAGCAAAAGATTTTGCTGACATTAGCAATTTTTTTGCTAGCATCCTCCTGACTAAAATTTGGCTGACTCAGCAAAATTTTTTGCTGACTTTACAAATTTTTTTTTGAGTGTAGATATTATAAAATGTTGATATTATGCGACCGATATTTGAAAAATTTATACGTATTTCCACCTCTTTTAAATAAGTGGAAATGGACTTAGAATACATTTAAGTAAATTCATCTAACATTGTCATTTTATTTTTTAATGTTCTAAAAATGAATAACAATTGTAGTAAAAACGAACCACATGCTAGTAAAAAGTAAACCAGCATTTAGTTTTTTAAATAACAAAAAACAACTGTAAAAAATTAATGTAAAATCATAAAACAGTTTTTTACTGTGGTTCGTTTTTTAAATGAACTGCAAGGTTAGTAGAAAATTTAATTTGTTCTACAAATGAATAACATTCACATTAAAAATAAAGAAGATGTATTTACAACCCAAACAACTACAAATTTTTAAAGCAGAAGTTAACTGGATGTAGTAACTTAATTTCAGTTGGCAAATAGCTAAATTTTTCTCTGTGTGTAGCAAAGCGTTAAAGTTTGCCATTATATTGCAGTGTAGATCTTTTTCACCCAATTTCGATTTTTCTAAAAATCGAAAATCGTACAAAAGGAATTGTGTTGAATTCTTGGTGAGAGTAAAATTTTTTTTTTACTAAAACTTTTCTTTTTAATGCGTTCGATTTCGAGATGCACCCTAAACCTTTTTTGACTCATGCCGCCTTAAGTAGGGAACGATAAAAACTTTTTTAGTAGAATTTATTGTTTAGTTTTCAAAACGAACACATGGTATGAATTTTATTTCAAAACAGCGTTATCCCGTTAAAGGGTTAAACTTTATAGGCCAACCAATTTCTTAACCCTCATACCAGCTTAAATTTTTCTAAATGTTTGAGGTGCGGAAACTCCGAATCTGACCTTAGAGTTTTTTTTTTCATCACATATTTTGAGTTATACACACAGATAAAAATTTAGCTATTTGCCAACCTAAATACGGTTACAAGGACTCAAGTTCGGTTATTACAAATTTCAGTCGGTTAGAACAACAACATTAGCTTTCACAACAAAGTTCGATTATTTCAACTGCATTTAAGTTGCAACACCCAAAATATTCTGAAATCTAATGAAATATTGTTGTACTAGCTGAATTTATAAGTTGTTACCATTAATATAAACTTTTAAATTCTAAACCTATAGTTTAGAAAAAGCGCGTTTTGCTATATACCAAACGTTATACGTCGCGAAATTATTCACAAAACTTGTCTTTTCATCTTAAAGTAGTGTTACCGTCAAAATTCAGGTTTCATTTTTTTTGTATAGTTATTATTGCTTCTTTTAGAAATCATCATTACATATTGCTTTTATTTTACCGCGACTTCATTAGAATCTTAAAATCAAAATTTTATTATAAATTTTTTTTTCAATATCTTATATATCTTTTTAATTTCCTGAGATAACAACGTCCGCTGAAATAAAAATAATATGAATTTGTTTCAACGGACAATTTTTCCGTGGAAAGCATATTGGAAAGATTCAAATCTGAATTTTGAAAGCAACAAAATTCAGATTTGAATCTGAATCAAATGACAAAATAAATTTTGTGATTAATTCTTAATTTGCGTTCATCATTTCTCTTGAATATATCGAAAAAGAGTATTTTTCACCACGATCACGAAAATATGAGCTCAGAATAAGATTCGGCGCACTTTAAACCTTTAAAAAAAAGTAGAATAAAGTATTAAGGGGTTAACGTTTTTCAAATTTTTGTCGGCATGCGCTATCGTTGGCAAGTTTGTTTGGCCTTAAATAATCTAGCCAAATATTTTGGCCTGGCTAATTTTTTGTGTAAACTCAAAAAAAAAAAGTTAGTAAAGTCAAAAAAAATGTTACTGAGTCAGCAAAATTTTAGTCAGGAGGATGCTTGCAAAAAAAAATGCTAATGTCAGCAAAATCTTTCGCTGAAACTCAGCGAGCTGATTTTTAGCAACAAAATTAATAGATTCAGCAAAAGTTTTGCTAACACTTAGTGGATTAGAATTAAAAACAACCTTGCTAAAAATTAATAAAATTTTTGCTGAATATTAGTAGAATGAAAAAAAGTCAAAAAATTTGTAGAAAAATTAAAAGTTAGTTAATTTGTTTGCTGAAAATCATAAAACATATTTTGGTGATTCGTTTAAAAATAATTTAAAATACGTTACAAAATATCAATATGTTAATTTTCCCACACTGATGACATGAATTAATTTAATATCTGAAATTATACAGAAAGAATTATAAAAATAAAAACAACATAAAAAAAGTTCTTTCAACTAATTACATCAATGGTTGTCTAAATGATGCTATCTCTTAAAGGAAAGCAACAGCCGTAGATAATTATAGAAACAAAACGAAAAAATAATACCAAAATATGACATATACAACCCTTTTTTTCAATAAGAAAAACGAACCATAAAAATGTACCTAAGATGTGTGTCTTTCTCCTTCGCTTCAGTCTATCTACCTCTCTGTATATGTTTCTTTGCAATTTGACCACAATAGATTATTAATCTTTAAACATTAATCAGGAAAACAGATACAAAAATCTTCCATGGTTGGTATGTCTTATTAGAGTTGTACTTTTAGTATCATTTTCCTCTTCTCTACTACATCTTGACATGGCGACACATGTACTTAATTATGCGTTTATCTTTCAATCTGGTTGTCGTCCACACTATTAATGTGCTTGTAAGCACAATTTTTTTTTTAGCAAAATAATTAAGTAAAACATTAGTATAATATTAGTAACATATTAGTTTAAAACCAGTTAAGTGCTGAATAAGTATAACAAAAATTTTAGCTGAAAACATAACTTTAGCATACAATTTTCTAACAAATATTATACCTGATTTACAAGACGTTTTACTAACTTTTCCACTAGCTTATTTTTTTTGGGTGTAAACGGGCAAGAAACTTTATAAAATATTTACAGCTAGGGACTCTGGATTCCGAACTAGATATAAAATAAAAAAAAAAAATTAGTGTATGATTTGCAGACTTGTAGCATTAATTTTATATAATTTTGTTGTTGCGTTAAGTCAGTAAAAAAAAACTTAAATTAGATTTGTTTTACTGTCTTAACTTTTTTACACTTATATTCCATTTATTTTCATTAATTTATCAATAATTAATTTTTGCTCAAACACAATAAATTCCTTTTTCAAAGTTCCACCTTTATTTTTTCCTTTGTTTTTCCGTACATTTGACAAAAAAGAGTATTCTAATTCATTTTACTGAGGCTTTTATTGTGTAAACTAATACTTTTTTCTGTTGAACTTTAAAAAAAATTGTAATATACAATACACACATACTAAAGTTTGCATAAAAAAAGATTGTCAACTGTAATAAAATCCGTTTTAGTAACAAAACTAAATTACACATTTTTTTCCGTTTTTACTTTAACTTTACAGAGCTGAAAAACTACTGGGTGGTTTAGGTGGCGAAAAAACGCGATGGTCAGAAGCAGCTCATAATCTTCATAAATCCATAAGTAACATTGTTGGTGATGTTCTTTTAGCTGGTGGATGTACAGCATATTTAGGATTTTTTCCAACAGAGGTAAGTGGGGGAATGAAATGACTGTCCGTATATTAGTTAGCGTGTGACATAAGCGAATTTTTTATAACCCTAACCTGCGGGAAATGGACCAGTCACTGGTATGGTCGTGTGAATGAACTTTGTGTGTATGAACCTGTCCTAGTTTCGGTTCTGTTATATGAAAGTGACCGGTACTTTTAACAGGGGCTTGTCATAGAAGATGACAATATGCTACCTGTGGAGCACTATGTGACGTATCGAATAACTTGACCAAGGTAACCTATCACCATACAGACTGAAACGAATATACTACGGGACAAGTTAGAAGTAGATAGTGTTAAAGTATGACCATTTTAGGATTTATGTGATATGCAACAGAACCAGTGGGAAAAAAATTATCACGTGACTAGTGTAGGTGTAGGTATCTTAGAACTGATGAACAATTTTTGAAGGAAAACTAGTCACATATTAAGTGCAATGTGTTCTGTAACAGGGGGTAGTTTGACTGAAATAGTTTTGAGACGTACCACTTTTAATTAGCAAGTAACCTGTCAGTTTTTATTGAGCGTATGTCATACTCGGCACGAGTTGTTAAATAGCCCATCCGGAACCAATCACTGCACTTTTCCAAAACAGTGTGTCTTACCACAATGTTCAAAAAAACCTTAAAAAAGGTACAACAAAAATCAATTTTATAATTAGCTTATTTTGTCTATACCCAACAAAAAACCAAGTTTAAGATCGCGACGTTTGGCAAGAAATCGCCATATCTGGCAGCCCTGGTCACAGTTCCGTCTTCAGTTCTTTTAAACCAGTGGAATGTTCATTTCTACTGTCACATAGTCGGTACAGATAAAATTCATTCAGTCTTATGTCTGATGTGTAGCAATCAAGGGACTAAATCCTTTGGCACTAATTGATATGTTTTCATCCACTTCTAACGGTTTTGAACCAGTTCAATGACCAGTAATAACTTCAACTGTAACGGCCCTAGTTGCTTCAGTACACTTTGATGTTATGTTACTTTTTCTCTAGTTACATGATATATCTGGTAGCAACCAATGAATGTTTTGTCACCATAACTATAGTCACGTGATTGGTCATTTCACCAAAATTAACACTTTTTGGTGCACCACAATTTTGGTTTCACCAGTTTCGCGACGTGACCCCAAATCATATATCACAGATTTGTCACTTTGGATCAATCGACCCTTCGTTCCCCGCAGGGTACATACAAAAAAAAAATAAAATTAAATCGAGCAGCAACAACATTAACTTAAATATATCCGTGACTTTTTTATTTTTCAACATAGTCGCCTTTTTCCTTTGGACTAAGTGTACAATGTTTCTTCACTTTTTTTTATTCCTTTAAAAATATAGGATTTTTTAAGGTCCTTAAAGAACTCATTTGTTTGTTCCATAATTTCCTCTTTGTAGCTAAATATCTTTTCACCGAGCCATTTCTTTATGTTTGGAAATAGAAAATAGTCACTGGGGAATATGGCGTATGAGGTCCACATTCATAGCACAATTCATTGAAGTTTGACATTGATACTACAGGCAGGACGTCATTTTGGGTGGCACGTGAAGTTTTCTTAATTATTTTAAAAATAATATATATTTTATTAGAAAGCCACCAAGAATTCTATTGAAGTAATTAATACAAAATGCTTTAACAGTAGCGCATTGTAGTTTATTTAAAATCAGTAATAAGTAAACTTTTTTTTTTAAGGAATACGCATTTAAACTACAAAGAAATATTTTCTTAAACTCAATTTACCATTTATTAAAAAACAAACTAACCATAAATACTGTTTTTCTGTATCAGTTTTTACTTCCATTTAAAATTTTCTTTTTCCAAAAAAAATCTTTATTTGAACCTAAAGGCTAATCATAGTAAAAATAAAAGTAAAAAGTTTATTTTTAATAATTTGGAAATTCATTTTTGATAATTAAAATAATATAAAAATTTGTTAATTTTTACGGATTTGGGAGTTTTTGGAAATTTTTTTATAATATTTTTTATAGTAAAAATATAAGAAAATCTTTATTTTTACGGATTTTGAGGTAGTTAAAAGTAAATGAAAAAACATTTGATTTAAAAGATACGTGATTAGACTTGTTTTTAACTATATGTTTAGTAATTTTGAAGTTCATCTTGATTTTAACGACAAAATATTGTGAGTGTAGAGTTTTAAATATATGTCATCATTACGAAAACGTCTGCTTTAAACTGATTATGGTAAAATTTTTCATAAAGATTGTAAATCACATTTTAAAATGAATAACAAAAAAGTGTCAAATAAACCAAACAACGTTTCTTGTAAATCGGGGTACCACAAGTCTTTAATATTATATGTACGTATGTATTTCGGGCGCTGTGGTGTAATAGTTAGCGCTTTGGACTGTTACACAGATGGTCGCGGGTTCGATTCCCGGTGACGGCAACATCAATATAGAAAAATAATATGTATGAGTTTTCTATCCCTCATATGTGTCGCTGCTCCCACCTTCAATGTTCAAATAGCACTTAACAACACCGAAGTAAAATAATGAATCAGGGCTATGAACCGAAAAGCTTCAATAAGTTCACCAAATCTCCGTCAGGTGGCGAGCAACATCTGTTCTAAGACTTATCATCTCGCGCAAATATAGTACTGCCATGTTTGAAGCCCTTCATCTTCCCCCACCTTTCATCTCTCCACTATCACATTTTCAACGAAAGCAACACATTAATAAATACGAAGAATTTCCTGAGTATAGCTTCTCTTTTAAAAAAAATAAAAATGTATTTTAGAAAAAATTAATTGAATTTATTAATTGATTTTCAGAATCAATTGTATTTCATATTTTGCAATTGCGTTTCAGAATTTATTAATTGCAATTGAAAAATTATCAATTATTTTTCAGGATGTTCCAATTGTATTTAAAAAAAAATCAATTGTATTTTAAGAATTATCATTTGAAGTATCAAGTAAAACCTTGATAAGCTAGATGTTTTCTAGACATCTATTGATTAGTATTGGGTAGAAGTCTTGCTTATGTTATGTTTCCACTTACGTGTTTTGAACAAAACATATGTTTCGGTGAAGAAAAAAAAAATGTATGGAAAACAAATGTATTATTTGAAAACACTTCCAAAATACTTTCAATGTAAACGTAGTATTAACATTACAAGTACTAAAAATATGGTTTATCAAGTTTTTACAATAAGTCCTTCAATTGTATTTTAAAATTAAAAAATATATTCTAAATATATTTCAGGATGGTTTATTTATAACCTCTACAATACAATTAATATTTTCTGAAATACAATTTATAAATATGAAAACCAATTAATTATATTTGATTTCCGATTCAATAAAAATTTTTTGGCATTTTAGATTGAAAGAATTTCAAACTGTTTCAATGAAAACAAGAGCATAATCAGAGAAAACAATTAAAACAATCCCATTTTTGGAACTTTATTTTTTATTTTTGGGAATATTATTTTGAATAGTGATAATTTACATATTAACAGAAACCGAAATTTGTAATTCCTACTACGAATTCCAAGTTTTTGTCCTATCGAGAGTGCTACATGGGACTCTTTTTAGAAGCTGCTGTAGGGAAAAGTGGCGCTACGAAATAACTCCCAATGAAATAACACCCAAACGACAAAATTAAATAACCCCCAATGAAATATTTCCCAAAAAAAATGAAATAAGTCCCAACAAAAAAAAAAAAATGAAATAATACCCAAAAGAAATGAAATATTCCCCAAAGGTGAAAATGAAATAACACCCAAAATTTGGGGGTTGTTTCGTAATGAAATAACTCCCAAAGGAAGAAATGAAATAACCCCCAATGAAATAAGCTCCAAAGAAATGAAATATGTCCCAAATTTTTTTTATTTTTTGTTTTCATATTTTTGATTCTTTTGTTACACTGTTCAGTTTTTCTGCGTGGCGGCCGATCTTAGGGGTTTTCTCCTCCATAGGACGCGACAGGTGGCTTCGCTGAATACAAATTTCCTGCGCGCGTCTCATTATCTTCCCTAGTGTGACGCGCGCAGGGAAACTTTATTCAGCGAAGCCACCTGCCGCGTCCCATGGAGGAGAAAACCCCTAAGAGCGGCCGCAGGCCGCCATGCAGAAAAACTAACAAAAAAATTTCACTTTTAGCAAAATGAAATATCCCCCAAAAAATATGAAATAACCCCCAAAATAATTGCATATGAAATAATCTCCAAAGAATTTAAATGTTGGGCTTTATTTCATTGGGGGTTGCTTCATAATGAAATAATCTCCAAACCGTAAGATGAAATAATCCCCAAAAAAAATGAAAAAACCCCCAAACAATTTTACACAATTTTTTTGGGGGTTATTTCATTTTTGGCCGTTGGGGGTTATTTCATTGGGGGTTATTTCGTAGCGCCGGGAAAAGTATATACAAATCAAACATTTTTTTAAAAGAACTCTCTTTTATATAAAAAATACATTTCAGAATAAAAAGACCTTTCAGAAAATATTTATCTTTAGGTAAAAGACTGTTGGTGCTTTTTGGGGAAAAAATCAGGAAATTCTTCCTATTAATTAATGTGTTGCTTTCTTTGGCAAGGGGATAGTGGAGAGATGAAAGGTGGTGAAATATGAAGAGCTTCAATCATGGCAATACTAAGTCTGAGAACAGTTGTTGCTCGCCACTGGATGGAGAGTTCGCGAATTTATTGAAGCTTTTTGTTTCATATCCCTGATTCATTATTTTACTTCCGTGGTGTTAAGTGCTATGTGAACACCGAAGGTGAGCGCTTCGATACATATAAGTGGTAGAAAACTCATACATATTATTTTTCTAAATTGATGTTGTCGTCACCGGGAATCGAACCTGGGACCATCTGTGTAACAGTCCAACGCGCTAACCATTACACCACAACGCCCACTATTTATTTAGTTAATAACCAATATTCTAAACAAAATGGCCCAGATTTCATTCTGCTATTCGAAGAAACTCGACCTGAGTCGGATCAAATTTGGAATTTTACATTTTCAAATGGGAATATGTCGGGAACTGCTAGAGATAGCCCACATATTTAAGCATGTTTTTTTGTTAGTCTCTACTAGCAGATTATACATATGTTAATGTATGTTACATGCAAAAAGTTCCCTTTTTTGGGTGATCATATTGCCGCCCCTGGGGGTTTAAATATTATATTACATATGAGAATATATTATTATATATGAAAATAGACCTGGCATATGCATAGGATATATGCCTAATATCTAATTTTATAAAGGTTAATATATAATAATATATAAATATTTATGATACCACATAAGAAACACATAATAATATATTGCTATGCACGACACAATGTATAATCATATAAAGGGTCCGCCATCTAACTTTTTTTTTCAACTAGGACTTATTTCGTGAATGGTAACACTTAGCCCATGTCTGAGTTGATAGATGATTAGTTGTATCCTTCTGCTGAACGAATATGGTTGTGTATACGCTTGAACAACGCTGGGAAATATTGCGACATTACTTTGAAAATCATGGTAATGTTGCAGAATGTGTGCGAAAATTTTGTCAAAAAAATCATCTTTTCAGATGAAGCTCATTTTGATCTTGGCGGGTATGTAAACAAGCAAACCCGCACGCATACATTGAAAAGCCGATACACCCAAAACGAGTCACTTTTTGGTGCGGATTTTGGTCCAGAGGCATAATTGGGCCATTTTTTCTTCGAAAATGAGCAAGGAATGGCCGTTACATATCGTTATTGGGCCATGTTGAACGAATTTTTGTTCACAAAAAGTGAAAATGCGGATATTGGCAACATTTGGTTTCAACAGGACGGCGATACGGGCCACACAGCCGAAGCTACACTCGATGTTTGCGCCCTGTTTTTGAAGATCGCATTATCAGCCGCAGAGCTGATGTCGTTTGGCCATCTCGGAGCTGCGATTTGACACCGTTAGCATTTTCTAAAAAAAAAAAAGTTATTTGGAGGACCCTTTATTACAATATATTTTAAGATGAAAAACCATAAGACCAAATATATATATATTCAACTACTCGGGGCGTTAATTTTTCAGTTCATATCTTATATTTAGCCAAAAATAAAAGAATCTGCTAAATTTATCAATTTGTTCTGAAACGTAATTTTTAACAAATTTTTAGTAGCTATTTTCTGCTATTAGGACAGGTTTCTTTCTATGAGTACGTTAATTCGTTAGTGTTGCAAATGATTCGACTTTTTGAATATACCACTGAAATTATAGATAAACTTTTATGTTGGGTGGGCATAAAAACAAATCCACTGAAATTGCCTACAGGATTATGTATTGGTATTTATTACTAAAGGATATACGTTATTCATTTCACGATTATACTTAAACCACAGTTGATCAATTTTTTTTAAAATCAACATGAATTTTTTGTCAAAGTAACTTTTCTCAAAAACAAAAATACCAATTAAACAAATATTAAAAAAAAAAAAATTTGACGCGTTTCTTAAATTTTTAAAAAAATTGCTATGCCAATCGTTGTTCAAAAAAATAAAAATAGAAAGATGTTAAAAAAAGTTTAATGATGTTCTCAAAAAAATCAGAGCATTACGAAATTTGAGGGATTAGCATGACATCATACCGCCTACAATTCTAATTTTTTACAAAAGCGGAAAATGTGGTTCTATGAAAAACTTACATCAAAAAGGACTTTAATTGTGAAGAATTTAAAGAAAATTTATTTTAAAGTATGGTACCTAAATTGATTTTAATTCATATATTGTCATGAAGTCTTATTTTGTTGTCTGGGATAACTTCTCTTTCCATAGTTCTGCGTTAAAAATATGAAACTACATAAAAAAGCTATAGATTTTTTTGTAACTGTCACCTATTGCCAATTAAGTCTCAATAAACGAAAGCCTTATATGGGGGGTTTAATGCAAACTGACCCACTACAGAAAAAATTTTATTGTATCGATGTCAGACTAACTGTTGCCGAATTCAAAGATTTTCATGGGGACAAAATTCAGATGAAATTATATCAAATATACATCAAATTGTAAAAATTCAATTTTTTGATCTATTCGATATAAATGTTTCCAATTCGATATAATTTAATGAATACACTATATGTTCTCATTTTTCGAATCAAATTTTATTTTTTCGCATTCTAAATTTTTACAAACTTGCCATTTAATTTAAACCACACTTGTTTTCAAAAAAAATATTTTTTTGTGTCTCCGCTATTGGTCGTTATTTTTCCATAATTATAATATAATCATAAAATAGGGCATATTTCGGAAACTGAGCCAGCTAAAACAAAATTTACCAAAAGTCGTAACTTCGTACTTATTAAGTCTTTGATAACTACATAGACAACCCGGGATATTAGACTAATTAATTGAATACACTAATTTATTGAAGTTTTCATTAAAATTTCATTGATATCAATTGTACACTCAGGGAACTTCTGCTGAAAATATTTGTAGTTGTTTAATTTTGTAATACAGTATCCTTATTTTTAAATAAAAAAAAAACAGTCATTTGTAGAACAAAATTTATTTTTGACTACATATGTTATTCATTTAAAAAAACAAACCACATCAAATTACTGTATTATGATTTTACACTAATTTTATACAGTTGTTTTTTTTTTTTAATAAGTCAAATAAATGTTTATTTATTTCTACATATATGATTCATTTTCATTGCAATTGTGGTTCATTTTTTAAACAGTAAAAAGCAAATGATAATGTTAGTTGTATTTACTAAAATGTAAGTCGTCTTTTTCAAGTGAAATTTCATTTGGTTTTAACTACATTTGAAGTGGTCTTACATACATAGTATTCTTAGTGTAATGAAATTATTTTCATTTTAATTTTTTTTTTTTAATTATTGATAATGAATATAAATGATTTGACTTCCTTGGCGAAAATATTAAATTTCATTGTCCTTATTAATGCATGAATAAAAGAAAAAAATTACGATTGACAGATAAGAACGATTGACAGATAAAAACGATCGACAGTTAACACGGATGGCAGGCAAGTACCGCTAAAATACCATTATCGATTAAAATCCCTTTAAACTGACTATCGTTATCCCTAAAATACCGTTACCGTAATATTAAAATACCATTAGCCGAAATATACTGTTACCGATATAACTAAAATACCAATATATTTTAATACTGCTACCGAAATATCTAAAATACCGTTACCGCTACCGAAATTATTGAAATATCGTTATCCTTATAATACCGTTACCGAAGTAATCTGACAAAATCAGAAAAAATAATCGCTGTAATATGCATACAGTAATATACAGATATATATTTTTCCAAAGCTTGATCATAACTAGCTAGTTATAATTACTAAATTAAAGAGCTTATTGTAAAAACATGATAAGCCACATTTACAATTTTCTAGTTTTCGCTGTTTTGTAAACATCTATTGATTAAATATTGAATGAAGTCTTGCTTAAACACTTGTCACACATACCTATAGTATAAAAGTCCAACAATAGCCATATTTCCTTAATTTATTCATTTTTTCAAATACGAAAACTAAACAAAATTTAAATGTGACTTATCAAGTTTTTACAAGAAGCCCTTCAATTGTATTTTTTTAGAAACTACTTTTGTACTAGAAAACCAGATCGACTATTATTAGTTTATTTGAACGTATTAAATATGTTGAACTGCCAAAAAAAAAGAAAAAAGAAGAAATGAAACTTATGCCAAGTTTTCAGTTCTTCTTTTAAATCTTATAAGCTCTTCTACAACGCTTATCTAAAAAAAGTTCATTTAGGCCACAGAATTCAAGATGTTTGCTAAGAAAAATCTCTAAATGTCAATGCCTCTCAACGTGTAATAATTCCGATATTACAAATTAAACTAATGAGTTATTCTGTATGAAATCACCAAATCGGCAAAGCTGGTATATCTTAGATTTTACTCAAACTAACTGGAAATGATATTTAGGGTCTGAAATCCCAAAATCCAAGAGGATTTAATTTTTGCACACGGCACTACCGGTTCACGCAAAATAAAAAAAACTAAAAAGTCTTGTTTTTGTGCGTAGTGGTTTGAGCTGTTAAAATTTTTCTGCTAGAGATATATACATGATGAAGGCATCATTTTAAAGCTGAAGGATTATAGTTTCTATCAAAAATATAAAATTTGACTTAATTCATACACCGAAAAAAAACGTGGTATTGAAAATAAGCATATTTCATTGGTTTTTTTTTGTTTTTCAGTAAACTCCAGTGTCGGCGCTAATGAATATAAAATCATAATAATTCTCAGATACAAATTAGACATGTTGGAGAAAAATACAAAATTAAATTTGGCTCAATCTGGCAACTCGTTATGAAAAAAATCGTTACTTGAAATTTTTAAATTTGGAAAATTTGCAATATTTCAGGCTACAATTTGGCATCTTTGTTAGCAGATACAAACTTGAAAGTTACAGAGTACTTACTCCCTACTCCCTACTTTTAACTTATAACACTTCAAGACCCGTTTAGTTATTTTCACTCCTCTCGGCTTACAGGGTTTTAAAGTAAAGCCTTTTTGATTTTTTGTATGTGTTTTTATACTTTCCTCAATTGTTATATACAGAGAAATTAAAATAAAAACAAGTAGTATTATGAAGTAACAAAGAACTATTATGGACTAAAAAATATATTTAATAAATTCAGTAGATTTAAATAATAGCTTTAAAGTCTCATCATATTATTGCAAAAAAATACAATCTGAATACCTAAAAAATTTAAAAGAAACTTTAAAAATATATTGTAAGTGTATAGCATTGGTTGATTTTTCCGAAAACTATACATTTGTAGTACAGGACGAAGTACAATCGTTCCACTGGACAAACGATCAAGCTACTCTACATCCTTTTGTAATTTATTATAAAGAAAATGGATCAATCAAAACCGAAACATTGTGCGTAATTAGTGATTGTTTGAACCACAATAGTGTATCAGTTTATTCATTTCAAAAAAACTTTCATCGATTATATAAAAAATAAGTATCCCCAGTTTAAAAAAATCCATTACTTTAGCGATGGATCGGCAGCTAAATACAAAAATAAAAAAAAATTTATCAACATTTGTCATCACAAAGACGATTTCGGCTTAGAAGCAGAGTGCACTTTTTTGTCCACTTCTCATGGCAAAAGTCCTTGTGACGGAGCAGGAAGGTACAATTAAGCGGACTGTATGGAAAGAATGTTTACAGCGAACTGCGGATCATCATATCCTATCACTTACAGACAATGTTTGATTTTTGTTCCACCCAAATTCCTGGTATAACATTTTTTTTGTATCTATTTCTGATGTTAATGCTATCGAAAACTTTTTGTCAAAAAGATTTATTAATGTTTGCACAATTAAAAAATACAAGAAACTACCATAGTTTCTCTCCGATTTCTCACAGTCAGTTAAAAGTACGAAAGTTTTCAGCTTCTGATAACTTTGAAACTCCGAATATTATAAGAACAAATACTTTATTAAAATAAAATAAAACTTATTCCACGATTCTTAGTTACCCACATTTAAACTATAAATTTTTCTACTTTAAGTGATAAAAATAGTACATGTGCCCTATTTTGTGCCACCACTGAAACATTTTTTAACATAAAAAATCTACTGAATTTATTAAATATATTTTTTAGTCCATAATTATTCTTTGTTACTTCATTAATACTACTTGTTTTTATTTTAATTTCTCTGTATATAAAAAAATTGAGGAAAGTATAAAAATACATACAAAAAAATTAAAAACCTGTATATCCGAGAGGAGTGAAAATAACTAAACGGATCGTGAAGTGATATAAAGTTAAAAGTAGGGAGTAAGTACTCTGGAATATTTCAACAAATATGACCAAATTGTAGCCTGAAATATGCAAATTTCCAAAATTTCATGTAACGATTTTTTCACTAACGAGTTGCCAGATTGAGCCAATTTTAATTTTGTATTTTTCTCCGACATGTCTAATTTGTATCTGAGAATTATTATGCTTTTATATTCATTAGCACCGACACTGGAGTTCACTGAATAACACAAAAAACCAATGAATTATGCTTACTTTCAATACCACGTTATTTTTCGGGTGTATGAATTAAGTCAAATTTTATATTTTTGGTAGAAACAATAATCCTTCAGCTTTAAAGCGATGCCTTCATCATGTAGATATCACTGACAGAAAAATTTTAACAGCTCAAACCACTACGCACAAAAACAAGACTTTTTAGTTTTTTTAGTTTTGCGTGAACCGGTAGTGCCGTGTGCAAAAATTAAATCCTCTAGGATTTTGGTTCTGGGAACCCTTAGGAACATTTCCACAAAATTTTAACAAAATCCAAAATGGTCCAGCAACAATTTTTCATTTTTTTCGGTGTTTTCATATAGAATGACTCTAATATAACTTAAAATAATTTGTTTTATATACAAATAATTTATATTTTTTAACAAATTTTATTAAATCTTTTTCAGTATCGTGTTAATATACTCGATGATTGGAATGATGTATGTAAATTACGTAAAATACCATTATCTGATAAATTCTCATTAGCCAATACATTGGGAAATCCCATGCAAATAAGAGCATGGTCTTTAGCTGGATTACCTGCTGATAATTTTTCTGTTGAAAATGCCATCATTGTCAACAATTCCAATCGTTATTCATTGCTAATAGATCCTCAAGGTACTTATTATTTATATATTTATTCTTTAATTAAACTTTAACATTAACTCCATTTATTTATTACAAACATAGTACAAGCCAATAAATGGATTAAAAATATGGAAAAGAAAAATGATCTAAAAGTAATAAAACAAAGTGATACCAATTATATGCAAGTTCTTGAATTGGCCATTACTTATGGTAATCCGGTATTGATTGAAAATGTTGGTAAGTAGTATTATGAACAGGGATGTAAGTATTATGTAGAAAAAACTCAAAAGTGTGAGCAGAAATTTTAAAATATGCACTAAAGATAAATACAAAATTTTATAATGATTGACTTGCATGTCATAAGATAGCGTTCCGCGTTTTTTTTTTTTCAATTCGGAATCTGAAAGCAACTTAAGTCTTTAGGGAATAGTACCTACAACCACAAAGCCCAAAAATAAAATGTTATATCGCCCCAAAAACACGGTGAGTAATTTGTTGTTTTAATTTTTGTTTTATTTTTTGGGCAACATAGCATCGAGTTTTGACAATATTTTTTAGTTTTGAATAAACTCCCAAATTTTTTAAAAAATTTATGTTTTTAAAAATGTCCAAAATAAAGGAAAAGTAACTAAATGCTTTTATAATAAAGTAAACAAAACATTTGTTTACTTTTATTTTTAAAATCTTTAGCAACCAAAACTTTTGGAAATATATTTAATATTCAAGGGTCAAGGAAATTAGGTTATCTACACTCAAATAAAAAAGTTAGTAAAGTCAGCAAAATTTTAGTCAGGAGGATGCTTGCAAAAAAATTGCTAATGTCAGTAAAATCTTTTGCTGAAAATCAGCGAGCTGATTTTTAGCAACAAAATTAGTAGATTCAGCAAAAGTTTTGCTAAAACTTAGTGGATTAGAAATTAAAAAACCCTTGCTAAATATTAATAAAATGTTTGCTGAATATTAGTAGACTGAAAAAAACTGAAAAATTTTATAGAAAATTTTTACTTTAGTTAATTTATTTTGCTGAAAATCATAAAACATATTTTTGTGATTCTTTTTAAAATAATTTCCAATACATTACAAAATACAACAATTTTCATACTCCCAAATTAACGACAAGAATTAATGTAATATTTGCAAATATATTGAACTAATTATATATAACATAAACAAAATTGTCTTTCAACTGCTTACATCATTGGTTGTCTCAATGATGCTATATTTTAAAGGAACGCTAATGCCGCAGAGAATTAAGAAACGAAAAGCAAAAATAACAAAATGTAACATATACAACCCGTTTTTTGCAATAAGAAAACGGAAACATAAAAATTTACCTAAGATGTATGTATTTGTCTTTCGCTTTAGTCTATCTACCTGCTGTATATTTGTTTATCAACTTGACCACTCAATTTGACTACAAATACACATTTATTCTTTTTTTAAATTTAAATATCTTATTTTGTGTTTTATTTAATTATAGACAATACTTTTACAAGCCGGCGAAAACGCAAAATTTAAGTTGTTTCAATCCAGAATTTTGTTTTATGTACACTCAAAAAAAAAAGTTTGTAAAATCAGCAAAAAATGTTGCTGAGTCAGCAAAATTTTAGTCAGGAGGGTGCTTGCAAAAAAATTGCTAATGTCAGCAAAATCTTTTGCTGAAAATCAGCGAGCTGATTTTTAGCAACAAAATTAGTAGATTCAGCAAAAGTTTTGCTAACACTTAGTGCATTAGCAATAAAAAAGCCTTGCTAAAAATTAATAAATGTTTTGCTGAATTTTAGTAGACTGAAAAAAAAACGCAAAAAATTTGTAGAAAAATTGTAATTTAGTTAATTTATTTGCTGAACATCATAAAACATATTTTTGTGATTCTTTTAAAAATAATTTACAATAATTACGAAATATAAAAATTTTCGTTTTCCCACACTGACGACATGAATTAATTTAATATCTGAAAATATATAGAAATAAATATATATAACATTACAAAAAATTTTTTTCAACTACTTACATCAATGGTTGTCTAAATGATGCTATCTTTTAAAGGACGCAACTGCCGAAGATAATACTGTGCTAGTTCAAAAACGTAACAAGCGGGACACCCGGCGGGTAAAGCTAATTCGAGTACGCTGAATCCAGTGGTGCTACCGTTTTTTTAGGTTAGCCTCTCGCTTAAAAAATAATTAAGATTGAAAATTATGGTTCCAAGTACCTAAAAAAAAACAATTTTTTTAAGTTTTTTTTTACCATTTATTGATTTTAAATGTATGAAATTGAGAACATTTTATGAAACAACATCAACAATAAACTATTTGCAACAAAATTTAATTGACTACAACAATTTTAAAGTGATTTATAATTTTTTTTTTTTTTAATAAATAAATTTTTCATGATTTTTTCAATTTTCATTTCCTGATTCTTCTATATCATTATCTTCCTCTTGCAAATTCCAACAAATGTCACCTAAAAGTGAATATCGCATTCCGCCCATTTTCAGTTCGACTACCAATATTTGTAATTGATAGACTCGTACAAAATTTGAAGGCTATATAGCTAATATAGAACCCTAGATATTTAATATTAATATTAATTTTGTATATGAGCTTAATATTCACTTTGTATGGGAGCTGCCACGCCCACTGGTATGATCCCGCCCCAATTTTCCCATGACTATTCATAATATAATCAACGTGCACAAATTTCTAAGACTCTGGCTATTATAGAACTGTAGATATATGATATTAAATATTTACTTTGTATGGGAGCTGACACGCCCACTGGTCCGATCACGCCCATTTTTCCCATGACTATTAACACTATCAATAATCAACGTGCACAAATTTCTAAGACTAAGACTATTATAGTACTGTAGATATATGATATTAAATATTTACTTTGTATGGGAGGGAACCATAATTTTCAATCTTAATTATCTTTTAAACAAGAGCTAACCTAAAAAAAACGGTTAGCACCACAGGATTCAGCGTACTCGAATTAGGTTTACCCACCGGGTGCCCCGTTTGTTACAAAAAAAAAAGTGTCCGATTCGAGCACAGTGTAATTATAGAAACGAAAAATAAACAAAAACAGACCAAACAAAAAAACAACCCTTTTTTTGCAATAAGAAAAAGGGACCATAAAAATCTACCTAAGATGTGTGTCTTTGTCTTTCGCTTTACTCTGTATACATGTCTGTATATGTTTGTTTTCAATTTGACCACACCAGATTATTAATCTATAAACATTAAGTTTAGAAATACATATTAAATTTAAATATTTTATTTTGTCTTTTATTTAATTAATAGACAATTATTTTCACAAGCCGGTGACAACGCAAAATTTAAGTTGTGTTAATCCTCAATTTTGTTTTATGTATGAAAAACAGATACAAAAATCTTCCATGGTTGATTTTTTAATATGACTTATTAGAGTTGTACTTTTTAGTATCATTTTCCTCTTCTCTACTACATCTTGACATGCCGAGACATCTGCTTCATTCTGCGCATATCTTTCAATCTGGTTGTCGTCCACACTATTAATGTGCTTATCAGCGCAATTTTTTTTTGCAAAATTAATTAGTAAAACATTAGTATAATATTAGTAAAGCATTAGTATAAAACAGCTAAGTGCTGAATAAGTATAACAAAATTTTAACTGAACACACGATTTTAGTTAAAAAATTTGCTAAAAAATAGTATACCTGATTTACAAGACGTTTTACTAACTTTTCTACTAACTTATTTTTTTGAGTGTATGAAAAACAGAAACAAAAACCTGCCATGGTTGATTTGTTTTCTATGTGTCTTACTTGAGTGTACATCTTGTCATCTAATTCATTCTGCGTATAACTTTTGATCTGGTTGTCGTTTACACTATAGATGTGCTAATCAACACAATTTTTATAGCAAACTAAATTAGTAAGACATTAGTAAAATATTAGTAAAACATTAGTTCAAAACAGTTAAGTGCTGACTAAGTATGACTAAAATTTTAGTTTAAAACATAATTTTAGCAAAAAATTGCTCAGAAATAGTATACCTGATTTACAAGATGTTTTACTAACTTTTCTACTAACTTATTTTTTTGAGTGTTTGTAAGTAGTTCCTAACTTTTCCATAGAAACTCGTACTGTAAGGACTCAAAGACACAAGGTTCGAGGAGACTTCAAAAATATATTCGCTGAAAGTCTTTCTGGCTGTGTTGCTCTGCTTAAAACTTGATTGGTCCGAAATGGTTATATACAAAGTTAAACAAGTGGAAATTTTAACGACTTATAGCAAATTACACAGAAAAGTTAATATTCTTAAAATTGGATTAATTTCTTTGTCAAGCGCTAAACAAGTCGACTAAGCCCCTTTTTCATTTTTTTTTAATTAACAGTTAATCCAACTATAAA
>CM037853.1:56247785-56265742 GCA_021234595.1 Delia radicum
ATGTTCCAAGGTGGAGCTGATACGTCCGTACTTTATATATGCCACTTTAATATGGCGTTGTCATTGGAGGTGATGTATGTCTCCATTTCAGACACCTTGTGATATGTGCAAGGGCCAACCCAAAAGAATATGATACCACATTAAGGAACGTAACCCACATTAAGGAGCGTATCTTATAACTAACATTAGCGGACGTGGCGGAGAATCTGCCATACGCAGAAAAAATTATCAACCTAAAATATCTAATTAAAGATTTAATTTGAATTTAATATGATTCTAAAAAATATTTAATTGAATCGGCTAATATTTTAATTGACTTTTAAATATATAAATACATATTTTATTTTAGACGCAAATATCATATTATTTTTTCATACACTGTATGCATAAATAGAAAATTTTCAGTATAAAATACCAAATACACTTGAGGTTAACAAACGAAACAAGCACACACACACACAGACTCAGCATTGCAAAAAGCACACATACCAACGTACAGATCACACACTTTTTTTGTGAGTATCATATTTTTTTTTTTTTTTTTTTGTAGAAGTTATTTATAACTTTTTTTCTTGATTTTAATAAAAGGTTTAATTGATAGTATCATTGCCGTTATAGGTGCAAAATCAATTAAAATATTAATTGATTCAAAAAATTTTTTAATTGAAACCCGTTTTTAGTTTTTTCTGTGTATATTGTAGTTTTTGCGATTTTTGAGTATATGGAAATTTTTTTAAATTTCGGCGATTTTTTTCATATTTGGAGTTTTGATTTTATTTTTGCAATTTTTTATAATATGAGCTTTTTTCCAGTTTTGACAATTTTATTTTAAATTTTGCTGATTTTTTAAATTTTGGTATTTTTAAACGTTGGCGATTATTTTCCCAATTTTGAGCAAAATTTTTAGTTTTACAGATTTTTTATTATTTTAGTTAATTTTTTTAGTTTCGGGAATTTTTTTTTTTTTATTTATTTTGGCGATTTTATCAATTATTACCGAGTTTTTAGTTTAGGCAATTTTTTTTCCATTTTGGCGATTTTTTCCTTTTTTTGTAGTTTTTGGTGAGTTTTTTAAATTTTGAAATATTTTTTAATGTCTGATAGATGCCGAATTTTTTCTTACTGAAACTCACTCACGTTCACGTGAGTACAAGTCGCTTTCACACACGCATGAATCACGCAAAATTCTGCTCACGTGTCCATCTTTAGTTTTCAATGAGTAAAATCTTACCAATGGGTTTTTTGTACCTACTTAAACCTGTTTAGTGATATGTCCTCGATTGACCATATTTATGGCCATTTTCCTACACTAAAAAAAAAAGTTTGTAAAGTCAGCAAAAAACTTTGCTGAGTCAGCAAAATTTTAGTCAGGAGGATGCTTGCAAAAAAGTTGCTAATGTCAGCAAAATCTTTTGCTGAAAAATCAGCGAGCTGATTTTAGCAACAAAATTTGTAGATTCAGCAAAAGTTTTGCTAACACTTAGTAGATTAGAAATAAAAAAGCCTTGCTAAAAATTAATAAATTTTTGCTGAATTTTAGTAGACTGAAAAAAAAACGCAAAACAATTGTAAAAAAATTGTAATTTAGTTAATTTATTTGTTGAAAATCATAAAACATTTTTTTGTGATTCTTTTAAAAATAATTTACTATAATAACGAAATATAAAAATTTTCATTTTCCCACATTGACGACATGAATTAATTTAATATCTGAAAATATATAGAAATAAATATATATAACATAACAAAAATTTTCTTTCAATAACTTACATCAATGGTTGTCTAAATGATGATATCGTTTAAAGGACGCAACTGCCGAAGATAATTATAGAAACGAAAAAATAAACAAAAACGTTTAGTTTGTTTTTGTTTATTTTTTCGAAAATAACAACCCTTTTTTGCAATAAGAAAAAGGAACCATAAAAATGTACCTAAGATGTGTGTCTTTGTCTTTCGCTTTACTCTTACTACATTTCTGTATATGTTTGTTTGCAATTTGACCACACTATTATTAATATATAAACATTTAGTTTAAATAAATAAATATTTTATTTTGTCTTTTATTTAATTAATAGACAATTATTTTCACAAGCCAGTGACAACGCAAAATTTAAGTTGTTTTAATCCTCAATTTTGTTTTATGTATGAAAAAGAGATACAAAACTTCCATGGTTGATTTTTTTATATGTCTTATTAGAGTTGTACTTTTTAGTATAATTTTCCTCTTCTCTACTACATCTTGACATGCAGCGACATCTACTTCATTCTGCGTATATCTTTCCATCTGGTTGTCGTCCACACTATTAATGTGCTTATCAGCACAATTTTTTTTAGCAAAATTAATTATTAAACATTAGTATATTAGTAAATCATTAGTATAAAACAGTTAAGTGCTGAATAAGTATAACAAAAATTTTAGCTGAAAACACGATTTTAGCAAAAAATTTGCTAAAAAATGGTATACCTGATTTACAAGACGTTTTTACTAACTTTTCTACTAACGTATTTTTTGAGTGTAGTATATGTGCAACTACTTAATCCACAGCAGTGTTAAATTTTCCTAGTCCTACCATAAGTCCTGTGTTAGCCAGTCACTGGATATGTCCCTTAAGTGAAATTGACCCTCAATTGCACGTAGCTTTAGATTAAAATAAAAATTACCATGTTTCGGATCAAACTATATGACATTAGATCCCATGACATACCACGAGATCCGATTATGTATGCCATTTTTAGTTATATGTGATAATATGTAATCAATTATGATTATATCGGAACTTTTATCGTCGGGCGATAACAGAAAATATATTGTGAGAGACTCAGAGGATAGTCCGGTTAACTCCAATTTTCTAAATTTTTGATTTTATGATGTCGAAACGTTATTTTGCAAATTTAACTATACCTGAGCCAAAAGACACATTTCAATTATTAAGTTATCACAGCGAAAATACTAAATTTAAATGTGCTTATGAACAAATATAAAATTTTTCAGAAGTTAATTCGAACAATTCTAAAATATTTTAAATGTTTTCTCACACTTTTCAAAAAAAACATTGAAAACTCATTTATAGGTAGGCTTATAAGAAACACGTTCTCTTCATTGAAAAAAATACTTCGATGTTTTGATTTTCTTTAAAATTTAGGGGTGTGTAAAAAAAAATAAAATTATATCAACTCTCCCTAATAAGTCTACGTTTAAAGTTATGACATATAACAAACGATTTAGAAAATTTTTAAAAAGAAATTGTTAAAAAATTGTTCAGAATATAGAAAAAAAAACAACTCCAAAAAACTTGTTAATGGATGCTAATTTAATTAGCTGTATTTAAGAAACGGTATATCGGATTTTGAGAATTTAACAGACATTGGATAGACATATGTGTTTTTGTTTTTTTGAATTTCAAACCGAAATGCTCGTTTAACTTTGAAGATGTTTAATACAAATTTAAGTATAAATTATTTCGTACATAACGTTGCCTTATTAATAAAATAATCACAAAATTTTTGTGCAAATGAGAATTTATATGGCATATACTACCTACATTCGTCTTGTGTTCTAGTCATAACCAAAAATTGCTTATTTGTGCTTCCATGTGCATTTTAATTCACTTTGCAATTTTCAAACGCATTTCATAGTATTAAGATGACCCATGAAAATGTTTGTTATAATTATTTAAATATAAAACACAATAAAAACTATAAAAAATTCTTAAACTTTTTGCAAAAATTGCTACACTGAACCAAAAACAGCGTTTGCAATCAACTAAATCCGATTTTTAATTGATGAATGGGTGATCACTATACAACAGGGCGGGTCGATTTGTAGGGAGGCAAAAAAAATCGCTCAACGTACAAGGAAAATCGTATTCTAGGGATCAAAATAAGAAACTTTGCCAAAGGAAACGAATTCTGATGTCCCGACTTTTGACCCGTAAATCATCATTCTAGGTGACCATTAAGGGCTTAAAATTTAAGTTGAAAGAGGGCCTTATTAGCCGTGTTTTTATAGCAAAATGTACAAATCTCGAGATAGAGATATTTCAGAAAGTAGGAGGAGTCTTTCCAAGATTAGAGTCTCTATTTCTTCTCCGGAAGACGCTCTAGCAGATGAATGTATAAATTATATTCAATTGGGTTGGATTCGTTTGGGGCAATCTAAATGGGTCAAAGTGGGATTTTTCAAAATTCGGGACATCAGAATTCGTTTTAGAGGTATGGTTCCTTCGACAAAAGTTTCTTATTTTGATCCCTAGAATACAATTTTCCTTGTACGTTGAGCGATCGCCGTAATATATATGGTATTTGTGAGCAGAATTTCATTTAATTCGTTGCAAGGATAAATCAAACATCCATATATTGTTTTGGGCAAGAAAAATTATTTTATATGTCCTGGAAATTAACACGTCTACCTCCCATAAATATTAAAAACAAAACAAATTTAATTTATTATTATTACGGTGCTATTTATTAATCGGTTTTAAACTTAAAGTATGCTTTTTAAACAAAATTTGTTTTAGAATTATTTTTTGAAATTTTTTTGAAATTGCACAAAAGAAATTAGCTGTGCAAATAGTTTACTATTGTTTTGTGTAAATATAAATGATAAATATGATTGTATCATTTAAATAGAATGTATAAAAAATTATATAAATAATTCTGTTCAAAAAAAAAAAAAAATTTAATATTACATTATTTAATATTTAGATTATTATCATTAAATTATAAATAAAAATTTCTAAAAACTAGAATTTGCAATTCTAATGTACACAAAACACATGACAATGTTTGAAAAAATGTCTTTACGATAGCAAATCGTTGGCTTAGTTGTGCAAACGTACTAAGTACATTTTTTTTTTTTTAATTTTCCAGGAAGGACAAAAAACTTCATAACTGATTTTCATTTTGGAATATTTTTTTTTTTATTTGTAAACACAGCTTTATTCTTTTGTTCGCCCTCTTTCAATATCAGTAATAGTACCATTTCCATGTAAAGCTGTTGGCTATTTTGTGGCTTATCACATTTGCTCTTTATGATGTTGTCCATTTCATGTGGGCTTAGCACATTTTCTTTCAACATGTTTTAATGCATTTTTATCATTAAAATATTATTTTAATATATTTTTTCTTGTAATTTTTATTACTTTGAAATAAATAATAACCGAACACAGTCTTATATCATTGCTTTTAAACAAAATAACTTTTTTTTTTCACATGTTCGTAGTATTTTAAATTTAAAAGAATTAAAAAAAAACGAATCAATCGTGAGGTAAATTATTTTAAAATTTATGGTGATTTTTAGGCAAAGTTGATATTTAAAATTGCAAGTCATCATATTTTCTGGTAGTTATTTTAGGAAATGTGCACTTTGTTGGACGTTTCTAAAAAATTATGACCAACTCTGGAACTAAAAGTTAAACTTTTTTTTTATTTTGGGAGTGGGTACGCAAATGAAAATAAATTTCGTCAGGATTTCAAACATTTTTATATGAAATTCAGGAAATTCTTTCTTTGCTCAGGAAATTCTTCCTATTAATTATTGTGTTGCTTTCTTTGTAACTTAGATAGTGGAGAGATGAAAGGTGGGGAAAGATAAAGGGCTTCAAACATGGCAACACTGTAATTGCGCGAGATGATAAGTCTTAGAACAGTTGTTGGTCGCCCCCTGATGTAGAGTCGGCGAGTTTATTGAAGCGTTTTGTTTCATAGCCCTGATTCATTATTTTACTTCGGTGGGGTTAAGTGCTATGGGAACACTGAAGGTGGGCGCAGCGATACATTTAAGTGATAGAAAACTCATACAGATTATTTTTCTAAATTGATGTTGTCGTCACCGGGAATCGAACCCGGGACCATCTGTGTAACTGTCCAACGCGCTATCCATTGCAACACAACGTTTGTTTTACTTTTATATTTTGTTCTTCAAATTTATTGAACTGTTTAAACATTTATATTCTATATTTATTATTACCAGAATATTCAGATCAAATTAATTTTTATATTACAAACCAAATTGTAAACTTTCCATCACTAACACTCTAATTAATAACATGAAAATCTTGTTGTGCTAGGTTTATCTATTTAGTTAAAAAAAAAACTGCTTAGAGGTAACAGTAGATAATTAAATACCTTTGACTGGCTTTTTCATTGGGAGGTTCTTGCCTTTAAAAGGGAGCAATTTCAGATGACACAAACAATTTTGTGAAAAAGTCATAGCCCGCTATGTTATAACGTCCCGAGTATAACAAAAACCGTGGTTTTCTAAACTTTATGCTAAAATCTCTCAAAAACCTGATAAGATATTAAAAACGTTAAACCTAAGTTTTAAAAGCAATAGAGATAATTTTTAAATGACATAACAAATATTGCGAAAAAGTTATAAAACGTGATATTATAACGTCGCGAATATAGCAAAAAACTTGGTTTTTCTCAACTTTTGTTAAGATATCTCGAAACACAAATGTGTTGGAAAAATTTTAAGGCCAGACTTAGGCAGACATCATATCATGCCTTTAAAAAACGTGTTTTAGTCCTAGGGACCCTAGGACTAAAACACATTTCAATTTTTTGTGAATAGGTTTTTCTGAAATATAATGTTCAAGCACAAAATAAGTTTTATTATTATTTGTTCTCCTTGCTATGAATGTATTTATCACCACAATTTTGGTAGTAACAAAAACTAGTTATACATTAGTTCAAAATTCGTTTTTTAGTAAAATCATTGAACCAAAATTTTAGTTAAAAATGCAATTCCAGCATAAAATTAGCTGTAAGTTAGTTAAATATTTTAAATAGACGTTTAACAAAAATTTTAAACTAACTTTTTTTGTGAGTGTACCTTTTGTGCTCAAAGTTAAATTAACTAAATATTTATTTAGCTAAATTTTAGTTAGGCGATTTCCAGTACACAATATATTTAAAACCGCATTCTCTTCTATTAAACACAACTACGATTCAAATTCCATCACTACGACTGAAATCAGGAGGAACAACTAAATATAGATTTCCAAAATGAATTTCATTTAATACAACTGAATTTAAGTTGCATCAGATAAAGTATTTAGAAATCGAATTTGAATATGGTGGTACCAACAATATTTTTTGATTGTTACCACCAAAACCAATTTTCAATTCACTTTATTTCTCTGCGTTTATAATCTCTTTATTTCTCTGTGTGTATAATCCTCCTTAAAACATATTTATTTCTAATCTGCAATGCAAAATTTGAATTAAATATTACTAATTGTTTAAAAAAAAAAATATTTTATAAAAAGAATATTTACAAAAATTAAAATTTCCACAGAATATATTTTGAACCCATTCTGAAGTTTTTATATGATATAGATAACATGTCAAGTTAACTCTGAACAATAAATAAAATAAATACTAATACGCATTTTGAGACATTTGCAAATCACCGAAATTTTTAATTTTTTTATCCTTTTTTATTAAAGACTAGCTGACCCGACAAACGTTGTTTTGCCTTCAAATTTTATTTTCATTGAAAGTCTGGTTCCTTTACAAAGTCGTGGTGGATTGATATTTCGAAGAAGAATGTACCCGTATACAAGCAATGCTGTATAACAAAGCAAAAATTTTTGATATTCACACAATTTATATGAAAATGACTAATGTTCGGAAAAATGATCACATCTCGACCAAACGAAAATACTTTTAAACAATTTTTTTTAAAACCCATTTTCATTGCATGTTCTACAAAACGTATTCAGCCATTTTTTATTTTATGCAGCCGTTCGAGTTATGGAGTAACAATCAAAATGTACACTTGTTTTTAGAAGTAGGAGGAGCTTATCCAAGATTATGGTGTCAAACTCTTTTTGGAAGATTCTCTAGCAGATTAATGCATGTAGCTTAATTTTTAATTTCAAATAGGCCTTTTTAGCCGTTTGGGTAAATTTTACAAAACATAACATAAATATTAATTAGAAAAAAATAGTGCGCCCCAGCAGGCTAGTTGGTAGCGTGCTGGCTTATCAGTGCGGGGGTCGTGGGTTCGATTCCCACCAGAGGCACTGGTCTGTTTTTCGCTAGAATGCGCCGAAGGCCTTAGTAGCTAGTGCTCGGTTAGGGTAATAGTATATAATTTGTAATTATACCATTATTAATAAATAATAAATAAATAATAAACAATAATAGAAAAAAATAGTATTTTTACCCCATTTGGATTAATTTTACAATTGTATGGTATCAATCTCTTCTTTGGAAGATTCTCTAGTAGATTAATGCATCAATCATATTTGTGGGTGGTGTTTAAGGGGTTAATTTTTAATTTCAATCTTGGATAAGCTCCTCCTACTTCCTGAGATATGTCCATCCCACACATTGTTACTTTCACAAAATACGGCTAAAAAGCCCTATTTTGAAATTAAAAATTAACCTCTTAAACCCCACCCACAAATATGATTGATGCATTAATCTGCTAGAGAAGCTTAAAAAGAAGAGATTGATACCATAATCTTGGATAAGAATTATGGTGAAAATAGTACAAATGGGCAAAAACCGAGATGTTTATCAGAAACACATTTGATAACTTGGTGCTTTTCCCATTATTTTAGGGCTTTTTTGCCGTAACATAAAACATATTTTTTGTTTTAAATTTGTGCCGAAATTCCCTCTCAAAATGGTTAATAACCGAGGCAACCGGCTGTATGTTTTAAAAAATTTATTTTTGCTCATAAACAATGCACTGTAAAAGTACAGTTTGTTCTTAAAACATTAATTTTCTTTAAGAATTCGTATTTCAAGACTTATTTTTCAGCATAGCTGGAATAACTTTGAGAAATTTATTTTAATTGTCAACAAAAAGTGCAATAAAATATTGAATATAGCTAAATCGGTACAGTTTTAAAACAAAAACAACATTTCTTAAATAAAAAAAAAAAAAAATTTATTTAAAAAAATGGCTTAAACTTCAGAAATCATTGTTGAAAACCCAAAATATATTTGAAGTATAAAATTTTTCGATAACTAAAAACTAAATAAAATAAAAACATTCTCTAAAATATCACGCAGAGAAAAAGTATAATTAAACATGATTGCGGACACGAAAGTATCACAATATTATCCTAATGAATATATATATATATATGATTCTGGCTGATCATATTATGGTTACCGATGAAGATTTTATCGATATTTAGAATCGTAATAACATGTTGCTCTTAAAGTATCATAATATGATGCTCTTTTCTTTGCGTGATTCTATAAAAGTACACTTTTGATTTAAAAAGTACTAAAATATTACTTTTTTTATCAAAAATAAAAGATAACATTTTTTATTGAAATATGCTAAAACAAGTCAATGCCAGATTTCGTCAATGCCAATACAACGCACAAGAAAAAAACATGAAAAAACTTTTTTCTAATTGCGCTGAAACAGAGGATATTTTGTGTAACAAAAATCCGTAATAACTTCTAGGAATTTTTTTAAGTAATCTCTGTGCTTAAACAAAAATTCGGTTATTATTCCCATTATAAGTGGCCATTATGTCCAAGGGGCCATTTACCCCCATTTTTTTTATGGGAATTAAGTTCGGAAATTGTTCAGTCATCATCAGTTCCACATCTGTTTTGGTGATTTTGTATGGGGCAATGTGTGGAGGCATTATATTTCCACCCTCCCCTTTACTTCCATATTTAAAGACTTGGGCAATAAGAAAAAAAGCCAGGTCTGTTAGTCTTGTAAATTTATTCTACAAAATATCTAAATTTCAGCTCATTCAGAGATCTCACTTACGAAAGTTCCATTGTAAGAGTTTGTAATAAAGAACTTTTTAGAACTTGGAAATTTTTCTCTACGAAATAAAGCAGACCTAATACTCTCTTTTATGGCCCTCTTAATTTCTAAACAGAACGAAAGTTAAGGTCAAACTATTTTTTACCTATTTGCGGAATAGTTTTCTTAGTTTTTACAACCCAATTAACATTTTCATTTTCAATTTCGTTTTAATTTAAATTTTAGGGTTTAGTTCGAGTTATGGCTCAAAGAAGTAGAAGGCACCATGTTGGATAGCGTTAAAGAACAAATGAAATTTGCCTGGGATGATTATTTCATAGTCGATCGTATACAATGGGTAGTGTCCTGGCCAGGACAAGTTGTACAAGCCTATATCCTGCATGGCATGGACATATGAGGTTGAAGAAGCTATTGAAAATTCAGAATTGTCTAAATATTTAACAAAATCAACCGAACAAATAGCCGAGTTAGTAGATTTGGTGCGTACGGATTTGGCAAGTAATACCAGATTAACTATAGAAGCTTTAATAGTATTAGATGTTCATGGTAAGTTTATCATACATTTTTTGTAAGTGGTAAATCCAATTTTTTAAACTTTCTTTTAGATCGTGATGTTGTGAAGTACTTGGTAGATATGAAAGTTTCATCATTGCTAGGATTTTGATTGGATGTCCCAAATGCGTTATTACTGGAAGTTAACAGAAAGTATGAAATATTTATAAAACCTTGTAATTTATTTAAAAAAAAAACCCCGAGTTAAAATTTAACTTCAATTATTTTTCTATAAATAAGTTTTGTTTTTGCTTAAAATCTAAATCTTTCTAACCTTTTGTTTTTCCACAGAACGTGAAGAATGGGTTTGTGTTAGCATGGTGGTTACAGATGTCAAGTATGGCATGGAATATTTAGGCAACATACCACGTTTAGTAGTAACTCCCTTAACGGATCGTTGTTACAGGTAATTAAAAAAAAAAAATCTGGTTATTTATTTTAATACAAGTTCGATCCGACTTTAATTTGAAATAAAAAAAATATAATTTTTTTTTTGTTAAGCCTCGATAAAACAATGTTGCCCTCTCAGTGCTGTGATAAAACATACATACACACTCATAAATCATAGCCTGGCAGTGCATTAATATACTCAAGGCTAACAGGATATGGGTGACACAGAAAAACAAGCAATTCTCTGTTTACAAATCGGAAAACAAAACTTTTTTTGCTTTGCTTTTAATAAACAAAACGCCATTGCCAGTTATCTTTGTTCCCTAACAATCTAACGTAAAAAAATACACCAATCCCCTGAATAATGGCCATTAAATTTTTAAAATAATATTTTTTAAACTGTTTAAAAAATCACACGTAATAATCAACACTTGCGCAGTATGATAATTAGGTAACGGAATTTCGTGATTTTGGCAGTTGATCAAGGGATTGGTGTTAATATTTATGTTGATTTTCATGACATTTTAATTTAATTTTGCATGTTTCATTTTGCAATTTCGATTAGAACACTCATGGGAGCCTTAAAATTATGCTTGGGTGGAGCACCTGAAGGTCCAGCTGGCACGGGCAAAACAGAAACCTGTAAGGATTTGGCCAAGGCAGTTGCTAAAAAATGTGTGGTATTTAATTGTTCAGATGGTTTGGACTATAAGGCATTGGGTAAATTTTTTAAGGTGAGTTTATTTGTACAATAAAATGGTTTTTAAAATCTAATAACGATTTTCACTAATAACGACGTTGACAGGTACTTGAGGCGACGTGCGGTTTTATATTCATAACCGTTTGTTCCTAATGCAGTTGACTCTTGGGGTGCAATTTCATCTTTAACTGTAGATTTGGATTCCTCAGTGGATATGACTTCAACGAAGGGATCAGTAGAGTATTCTTCGGGCTTTTCTGCAGATTTCACTTCAGTGACTATTTTAGTTGTTGATTCTTCTGCAGGTGTCAAGTAGTCGTTAGCGAGTTCTGAAATATCACGACGCTGACGATATTTCAAGCGGCGCACGGTTTTGTATTCATAACCATTTTCACCTAAAACTGCGGATTCTTCGGGTTCTTCTTCGGATTTCACTTCAGTCCACAACTTCTGTAGTTGATTCTTCGGTTGGTGGCAAATATTCGTTAGCTATTTCTGAAACATCACGACGTTGACGGTATTTTAAGCGGCGAACGGTTTTGTATTCATAACCGCTATCACCTAAAACAGCGGATTCTTCGGGTTCTTCAGCGGATTTCAATTCAGCCACAACTTCTGTAGTTGATTCTTCGGTAGGTGGCAGGTATACATTGTCAGTTTCAGAAACATCACGACGCTGACGATATTTCAAGCGGCGGAAAGTTTTGTATTCATAACCATTTTCACCTAAAGTAGCGGATTCTTCAGGTTCTTTAGCCGATTTCACTACAACCATAACTTCTGTAGTTGATTCTTCGGTTGGTGGTAAATATTCGTTAGCGATTTCTGAAACATCACGACGTTGACGGTATTTTAAGCGGCGAACGGTTTTGTATTCATAACCGTTATCACCTAAAACAGCGGATTCTTCGGGTTCTTCAGCGGATTTCAATTCAGCCACAACTTCTGTAGTTGATTCTTCGGTAGGTGGCAGGTATTCGTTGTCAGTTTCTGAAACATCACGACGTTGACGATATTTTAAGCGGCGTACAGTTTTGTATTCATAGCCATTTTCAGCTAAAACTGCGGATTCTAAGGGTTCTTCAGCGGATTTCACTTCAGCAACAACTTCTGTGCCAGATTCTTCGGTTGGTGGCAAATATTCGTTAGCAATTTCCGAAACATCACGACGCTGACGATATTTCAAGCGGCGCACGGTTTTGTATTCATAACCATTGTCACCTAAAACTGCGGATTCTTCGGGTTCTTCTTCGGATTTCACTTCAGCAACAACTTCTGTGCCAGATTCTTCGGTTGGTGGCAAATATTCGTTAGCGATTTCTGAAACATCACGACGTTGACGATATTTTAAGCGGCGTACAGTTTTGTATTCGTAGCCATTTTCCCCTAAAGCAGCAGAATCTTCCGCTATTTCAGCTGATTTTAATTCAGCCATAATTTCAGTAGTAGATTCTTCGGTTGGTGGCAAATACTCGTTAGCGATTTCTGAAACATCACGACGTTGACGGTATTTTAAGCGGCGAACGGTTTTGTATTCATAACCGTTATCACCAAAAACAGCGGATTCTTCGGGTTCTCCAGCGGATTTCAATTCAGCCACAACTTCTGTAGTTGATTCTTCGGTAGGTGGCAGGTATACATTGTCAGTTTCAGAAACATCACGACGCTGACGATATTTCAAGCGGCGGAAAGTTTTGTATTCATAAGCATTTTCACCTAAAGTAGCGGATTCTTCAGGTTCTTTAGCCGATTTTACTTCAACCACAACTTCTGTAGTTGATTCTTCGGTTGGTGGTAAATATTCGTTAGCGATTTCTGAAACATCACGACGTTGACGGTATTTTAAGCGGCGAACGGTTTTGTATTCATAACCGTTATCACCTAAAACAGCGGATTCTTGGGGTTCTTCAGCGGATTTCACTTCAGCCACAACTTCTGTAGTTGATTCTTCAGTAAGCGGCATGTATTCATTGTCAGTTTCAGAAACATCACGACGCTGACGATATTTCAAGCGGCGGACTGTTTTGTATTCATAACCATTTTCACCTAAAGTAGCGGATTCTTCAGGTTCTTTAGCCGTTTTCACGTCAACCACAACTTCTGTAGTTGATTCTTCGGTTGGTGGTAAATACTCGTTAGCGATTTCTGAAACATCACGGCGTTGTCTATACTTTAAACGTTTTAAAGTTTTATAACGATAACCATTATCAGCTAATTCCGCTGATTCATCAGTATTAGTAATATTTAAGCTATCAGTGTCTTTTGTTGATGTTAAATATTCACTAGTGGGACTATCAATGGCAGCTGAAGCTGCTGCAGCTAATATAGCAAAAGCTACCACGAAAATTCTCTATAAATGCAAAAATTAAAAATCATTAGTGGATGCTCATCAGTCTTAATCATCCACTCGAAACTTACCATTTTATAATTTACAAAACTTTTTTGTCGCGTATATTCCTTTAGCAAAGACACTGTAACGTGTGTTGTTCTAGTCAGTTGTATGGACTAGAATGAGTTGACTTTGCCCAACATATAGTTTATATACACAACGTTTTCCAAACTAACGGTTTGATCTTTTTCATTATTGGTTAACCTCTTGGAAGTTTTAGCAACATTTAACACTTGCACACACAATCAGCCAGATTGTCAAGTGGCCTCTTGTTAACTGTATTAATTGATTATACATTATGCTAAACAAATGTGGACATCTAACCTTGATAGCCAGCTTAAGTATCGTAAATGTTTCAACTTCATTAGTTGCAGACGAGTCTCTACAAATCACAAATCACTTGAGAGGTTTTCTCAAGTGGTCTTAACAATAAAGATGATTAAGACAAAAAATATGTTTTCTATTCCTATAGAAACTGTAGTTTATTAAGGTTGTGTTAAATCATTTTATTAAGATACGCAAAATTTATTATAATTGGCTCTAAAGATTTTCATTGTAAAAGTTAGAGAATTTATGAGTAAAAGTGTTTGAAATGTAATTGCTTTGGACACATTAAATTGCTTTGAAATATGAGTATCTGAACAAGTGTTATGAGGTTAATTACATTTTAAGTACTATTGTGAAAAATTTTCATATCAAAAAATTGTAAATATGGATAAATATTTTAAATTTTAAAGATATTACACCAAAAAAATACCTCCACTTGCAACATATAATTTTTATATAATTTCGGCAAGCTGGATATGAATATTTTAAAAATGTTGTTTCAATATCGTGGAATTAAACTCAAATGTTAAACATATTTTCTAGTTTAAAAATCTAAGGTAGGTAAGTTTTGATTTCATCATAACAGTGTTTTTTAATGTTCAAGGATATTTTTGGGATTTTATAAGGCACTGGAAAAACAGTTTTATTTTTTTATCTTAATGCCTCTAGTTTTTACTGCAAGTTTTTTATCTTTAACCCTTCACTCCATCATTTTTTTTTGTTTGTTTTCTACATCCACTCTTTTAGTTGTCAAATTTTCGAATAGTTTTGCAAATATTTCTAGAAATATTCAATGGTTTTGCAACTTTACTGCAAAATATTTTTCGTTTAATTGTTTATTTCAGGTATTATTAAAAATAAAACGAAATCTGCAGGCTGCCATAGAAAGTAGAAGTCTAAATATCAAGTTAATAATGTCGATTTGGACAACATATGGTTTGTGTCAATAATAACACTTATGGTTTGTGTCAATAATAGCAAATATGGTCCTTTGGAGGGTAAACATCTTTCATTATAATTCAGTATTCGATTGACGCCAAAGTGTAAACACACATTTTTTCAATCGCTATAATAATGTTGAATGTTGTGCCTAAAAAATAATGTTTTGCCGGGAAGTCTGATAGCTTTCTTTCATTTGAAGAAAACAGCTGCTGAAAGTTATCTTTTGCTGCTAGAAGCTTACGGTCAGCATGCACCAACTCAAAAAACTTGTGAACGATGGTTTGCGCGATTCAAAAGTGGTGATTTCGACACAGAAGATAAGGAGAGTCCTGGTCAGCCGCAAAAGTTTGAAGATAAGGAATTGGAAGCACTACTCCACGAAGATTGTTGTCAAACGCAAGAAGAACTTGCATTATCATTGCGACTCACACAACAAGCCATTTGAATACGTTTAACAGCATTCGGATTCATTCAAAAGCAATGAAATTGGATCCCATATGAATTGCAGCCGAGAGACGTTGAAAGGCTATTTTGCATGTCTGAAATGCTGCTTGAACGCTACAAAAAGAACTATTTTTTGCATCGTATTGATGCTGGTGATAAAAAATGGATACATTACGATAACTCCAAGCGCAAAAAGTCATATGTCATGGCTTGACCAACCAGCCAAATCAACGCCGAAGCCGAATATCCAATGTGCCAAGGTAATGCTCTGTAGTTGGTGGGATCAGAAGGGTGTTTTGTATTATGAGCTGATGAAATCCGGTCAGATTCAATTGATTCGTTTGAATAGAGCAATCAACGAAAAACGACCAGAATATTCGACCAGACAACAGGAAATAATCTTCCATCATGACAACGCTCGGCCACATATTGCAAGACCGTTCAATAACTATTTGAAAAACAGTGGATGGGAAGTTTTGGCTCACCCGCCTTATAGCCCAGACCTTGCCCTTCTGACTACCATTTGTTTCGATCGATGCAAAACGCCCTTACTGGAATACGCTTCACTTCAGAACGGGGTATCAGAAATTGGCTTGATTTATTCTTTACCTCAAAACCGGAGCAGTTCTTTGACGCGGAATCCATATGCTACCAGAAAGATGGGAAAAAGTAGTGGCTAACGATGGACAATACTTTGAATAATGTATCAATTCATTTTGTTATTATTATAAATGCATTTTCAAGCAAAATAAATCGACATTATTAACTTGTATACCCAATAGAAAAATGAGAACTTTCCAATTATTAACGGAGTTCTGGACACAAATTATTATACCCAAATAAATTCTTAACTTTCGTATATTTTAAAACTATAAAAACTTTTTGACACTGTAACTTCACTTCCTCTGCATTTAGAGTGAGGTGCTGGAAAAGAAGTGTTCAATGAAAATAAAAAGGTTTAGATATCTTAAAACTAACCGTGCGATTTAAAAATTGTTGCAATATTTGTGATAAGCTTGCTAAAATTAAGTGAAAATTATGTGAATCGAGGTACTTCCAAAGATTTAAATTTTCCGAATAGTGTTATCTTCTATTTATGTCCTCTTTGATTTTATGTTGTTCTTTTTGCCAATTAAATGGCAATGAAGTTTATTTTCAAGTTTTTCTTTCACCAGAAAATTCTTTAATATTATCTTCCTCCTACAGTTTTTTGTTGTTGCATACTGTGGTTTACTTTATTTCTGTGCATTCTCTTTTTTTTGTTGTACATATGTAAAACATGTCCTGTTTCTTATTTTTTTTTTTGTCAATAATAATGAACAGAAGGGATTCGCTTGATAACTATTTAATTTGATTGTACAATACGTATATAAAGGGTGTCCCTCAAAAATAAATTTGTCCATACACCACCCCCAGTTTTATTGGAAATTGTTCCAAATGGAAGAAATCTATTTTTTAAACCCGTGCCAAATTTGGAAGAAAATTTAAAATAAGTGTATTTTTATTAAGAATTCACAAAATTCGAAATTTAATTAATGAAATTAAATTAGTTTTTTATTTTGCATGTATTGTTGATCTTTTAAAAATGCATTTCATTTTGAATTGTCAGGTTTGATATCATAATTGAATTTTACTATTACAAATAGAAAACACTGATTGAGTGAAAACATATAAAATCAACCACTCGATTTGCTCCACCCTTTCCTGATTTCAACCAAACTTGGTATAGGATATGCACATTATAACTACAACCTCGTTCAAATGTAGGACAGCTAAACCCAGCGGATTTTAAAATATCGCGTTTCGAAATATGACAAATATTCGAAATATATCAAAAACTAGTCGTACTTAATATTCCATATATTTTTAACGGCTTAAGCTAGGAGAGTCATTGATACCTCATTTCAAGCTATACTTTAATTGTGGTTTTGCTAGAGTACACAAATTATTCTCTTGCTACAGCAAAAACCTGTATTTAAAAAAAAATTTTTGTTTACTTTTTTAAAAAATATATGTTAAATATAAATGACTTCCCTTCCCGTGTCTAAATACTTATGTGGCGCTCGCACAGCAACCTGAGTTATGAATAAAAATGTGAAAAAATTTAACTTAACAGTCGATAACTCAGAAACATGCAGCAATACCAAATTTGGATTTGGTAACGGTATAAAATAATAATTTGTTATTAATATATATTTTTTTATCAGTTTTAGAAAACCAGTTTTTTTAAAAACAGCGGTTTTAACTACGGATTTTGACAAAAAAAAAAATGCATTTTACAGTCAAGAAGTGAATTATGTTTTGAACCTGGAAAACCAACATTTAAATACCTTTAAAATGACGTATCAATGACTCTAGTAGCTTAAACCGTTTAAAATAGTAGGGGCAACTATGTGAAACTACTTTTGAAAAACTTTTATTTTTATACAAGTTTGATATAATTTTTATTAAAAATAAAA